>SJYO01009642.1:75047-132808 GCA_006410555.1 Capra ibex
TGTAATGAAACGGTTGATTCCAGGTAGATCAGTTCCGATACCAAAAAGGACACCAGTACATACCTACACTCTCAACCTGACACTTCTTCCGACTCGTGGCTTCTTAACTACGAAAACTTGACACTACAACCTCTTCTGAGAACTCTCAGGGAACCTGACGTTCCTCTAGGTTAGTCAGGTAAGACCTCCTCTAGTTGGGACCCTAAAGAAACCTTCTTTACTACGATTTCGACTTTGAGGTCATGAAACCGGTGGAGTACACTTCTCAACTGAGTAACCTTTCCTGGGACTACGACGCTCCCTAACCCCCGTCCTCCTCTTCCCCTGCTGTCTCCTACTCTACCGACCTACCGTAGAGGCTGCGCTACCTACACTCAGACTCACTTGAGGCCCTCAACCACTACCTGTCCCTTCGGACCGCACGACACTAAGTACCCCAGCGTTTCTCAGCCTGTGCTGACTCACTGACTTGACTTGACTTGGGTTCATAATGTAAAGCCTGAGAAAACAACTAATACTCCCGATGACGTAAAGAAGATACCCTAAGAACGGGTGTCATTATCTATATTACCAGTAGACTTAATTTAATCGTGTAAAAGTAGGTAAAATCAAGTGACTAAGGATTTTAAAGTTACAAATGACACAAACTTCAAACAACAAAGAGATCGAAAAGATACACTTGGTCTTTGAATTAAAACGATGTAACTATTGAACTAAAACAGAAGAGGGGAAAAGAAACAGAGAAGGAAAACACGATGAGAGGTCTCTCTAAGATAGAGAACGTCAAGAGGGTTGACAAAGGTAACAACAAAAATAAGGTCCAAAACATCGTACATCATCCCTAAGTTCCTCCACCATAATTCCTACTTAAAAGATTCCTAAGACGGTCTATAAGGAACACCCGTGGAATCTCTTTTGCAGTAATATCATACCCTACAGGTTGGCCGGAGTATGAGACGAACACCAGGGGTGAGACGTAAATCGTTACACGATGTTTGAAGATTAAATTAGAAAGATGACCGAATAAACCACAAACCCGTCACAGACAGGATCCATCCATTTACGTGTCCAAGAGAAAGATGGACTATCGTGGACAGATAGTGATCCAAAACACCATCTTTAAAAGGTACTCTCAACACAAAAGTCTTCTCAAGGGTTTTCCAGTAATAAAACTTTAAAAGGGTCAAGTAACAGAACAAAATACCCATCCTTACTACGAAGAAGATCGAGACACGTAGAGTTTAGATTTCAGGAATTCTTTCAGAAAAATTGTTTATTACGACTTAGTCAAGTTTTAAGTAACAACAGGTCAGCGATTCAGGACAGACTGAGGAACGTAGAGGTCTTGACGTCACACGGTCTGAGGGGACAAGAAGTGATAGAGGGAATCAAACGAGTGTAAGTACAAGTAACTAAGTCTCTACGATATAATGGTAGAGTAGGAGACGGTGGGGAAAGAGGAGAACGGAAGTTAGAAAGGGTCATAGTCTATTACGACCTAGTTAAGATGTGCATACTTTTTCTTTAACCTAGGAATTGAGGATAATTTGAAGTGTGCGTAGGAATTGAATAGTGATGAAGTAACGGACCCGGAGAATGTTTGTGGTCAGTACGGTGACATGTACCGGTAAATTTCAATATGACTAAAGAAGAATAAGATCAACACAGAAGTACTCTTCCTAGTTTCATTGTATCGGTCTAAAATATTCGGGTTTTAAAGTATAAAGACAATAATAATCTTCTCTTGGATTGAACCCTCTTCTATCGTACGGAGAACCACCAAGGAAACTAAACCACCCTCTACAATCGGTTATACTGTCAGACGACAGAATTGACGAGAAGAACTGTGAACGACGACGGTTTCTACTAACTAAATAGGTATCTACCAACTTCTCCTTGTTAACCTTTCAGAATGTATCTATTAATCAACCATTATAAAGTAAAAGTTATATGTCAAAATTGTCCACACGACATATATTTGAAGAATAAGTATAGACTAATTCTAATTAAAGTTCTTCAACACGACGGTCCAATTACCGAAAACAGAATAACAGTTTAACATGTCCTCTAAGTAGAATATTACTAGTTGGGACTATTCAAAGATGTCTTAAATAACAGGGAGGTTTTCTCGTGTTTACCGTTCCCACAATGTACTTTTCTTTTAATGTTCTATTAGGAACAAGGATTTACTTTTATTTAACCTAACGTTAACTTCCTTAATTTTACAAAAATAAGTGTCTACTGTATAAATACATGTGACCAGGTAACCAGTCAGTGAGTCAGTACAGGTTGAGAAACGTTGGGGTACCTGACATCGGACAGTCCGAGGAGACAGGTACCTTAAGAGGTCCGTTCTTATGACCTCACCTATCGATAAGGGAAGAGGTCCCCTAGCAGGACTGGATCCCTAACTTAGACCCAGAGGACGTAACATCCGTATATGAAATGGTGACTTGGTGGTCCCTTCGGGTAAATACATGTATGTTTTAGGGTTTCTTGGATGTTTCGAGAATCTTATTTACTCAAATCTTTCCAGTGACTCAGTCCCAATTATATATTCTAACAGTAAAAAGACATCTAGTCGTTGGTTATTAACCCTTTTTAATTTTAGTGTAGTATATTTTGTCTTATTTTCGGTCACGGACGTCCTCCGCGTCCAAACTAGAGACCCAACCTTTCTAGGGGACCTCTTCCTTTACTGTTACGTGAGGTCATAAGAACGGACCTTTTAGGATACTTCTCTCCTCGGACCGTTTGATATCAGGTATCGTAGTGTTTCTCAGCCTATACTGAATCACCGATTTGTTTTTATTGTTGGTTTATTTTTCGTTAATTAAATTACTTTGTTCACGTTCTAAAGACGTGTAATTACATGTCTTATAATAAGTCTTTTTATATTCTTAAAGGTTTATTTTCAGTACAAGAACCTAACCTTCAAAGTTAATATTTCTACATTTATCAGAGGTCTAAGAGGGATGTTTAAGATATGTTAAGGTTATTTTTAAGATCGTCAATAAAAAAGGGATCACTTTTAATCGTTCTACTAAGATTTTAACTGAATCTTTATGATTCCCTTTTCTTTCGGTTCTGTTTGAACTTCTTATTATTGTTTCGACTCTCTCAGTGTGATGATGTCTATTTGTTCTCTAATATATCTGTTTTCTCTAGATATATATCTATTTTCTATAGGTATATTTTTCTAATATAGTATGATGATTACATTGTTTTGAATAATATTTTAATATCAATAATCTTTTGATTAACACAATAAGAACATTCCTGTTTTTGTCTGGTTTACTTGTCTGTTCCCCCATGTCTTAATGTACACGTGTATATACCGGTGTTCCACTCTTTATAGTTACTGGAGTCTATACGTCTACTGTGGTGGGAATACCGTCTTTCGCTTCTTCTTGATTTCTCGGAGAACTTTCACTTTCTCCTCTCACCTTTTCAACCGAATTTCGAGTTGTAAGTCTTTTGCTTCTAGTACCGTAAACCAAGGTAGTGAAGTACCATTTATCTACCCCTTTTTCACTGTCTGAAATAAAAACCCCCGAGGTTTTAGTGACGTCTACCACTGACGTTGGTACTTTAATTTTCTGCGAACGAGGAACTTTCTTTTCGATACTGGTTTGATCTGTCGTATGATTTTTCGTCTCTGTAATGAAACGGTTGTTCCCAGACAGATTAGTTTCGATACCAAAAAGGTCATCAGTACATACCTATGCTCTCAACCTGATATTTCTTTCGACTCGTGGCTTCTTAACTACCGAAACTTGACGACACAACCTCTTTTGAGCTCTCAGGGATCCTGACGTTCCTCTAGGTCGGTCAGGTAGGATTTCCTTTAGTCAGGACTTATAAGTAACCTTCCTGACTACGACTTCGACTTTGAGGCTATGAAACTGGTGTACTAATCTTCTTGACTGAGTAACCTTTTCTGGGACTACGACCCTTTCTAACTTTCGTCCTCTTCCCCTACTGTCTCATACTCTACCAACCTACCGTAGTGACTGAGCTACCTGTACTCAAACTCATTCGAGGCCCTCAACCACTACCTGTCCTTTCGGACCACACGACGTCAGGTACCCCAGAGTTTCTCAACCTGTGCTGACTTGCTGACTTGACTTGACTTGGTACGTGACGTCACCCATTTTCTACCAGAAAGATTATCATGAAACACTTGTCTTTTTTAATTAGAATTGAGGAAGTTATGTTTTTATAGTATTTTCATTAGTGAAAGTCTTGATAAAAACCAGGTTTACACTTTCCATTTTGTTATTGATAAAATCTTCTTTTGTCTGTTCTTAAAAGTACTGGAATCTTATAGTTTAAAATCCCATTAATAAATAAATAAAAACCGACACAACCCAGAACGACACGTCCAAAAAGAGAGGAACGCCGTTCGTCCCCGATGAGAGATCGACGCCACATTCCCGAAGAGTAACTTCACCGAAGAGAACAGCACCTCATTCCCGGGATCGCGTGAGTCCGAAATCATCGACACCGTGCACCCGAGTCATCAACGTCGAGGACCCGAGATCTCGTGTCCGAGTCATCACACCACGTGACCGAAACAACGAGATGTCGTACACTATAGTAAGGCTAAGTCCCTAACTTGGGTACAAAGGGTGTAACCGTCTGACCAAGAAATGGTGACTCAGAGGGTCAGAGGTCGAGACTTTATAAAATTTTATTAAAAATAAACAAAATAAAACTGTATTAAACCATATTTCTCTTCAACATTTTTGTTTTGTTTCTTAAGGATACATGTTATGAACGGAAAGTCCAAGAAAAGACATAAGAGAGAGAAATTAATATAAAGGTAACGTACTAATAAGAGATTTCGGAAACTCGTATGTACCTTCTTTACTACAAAAAAAAATTGTGGATTTATAAAACATGGAATTTTTGTTCCTTTAACACAGTGTATTAGTGTTTGATTGTTTAAGGTCGTTGATTACAACTATATTATAGAGTAGGTACCCGGAATACAAGACATATAAAGTCAATTAAAAGATATCACAGACCAAAAGTTCAGTACCAATCTTTAGGAAAGTAGTGTTCAATTTCTCCTTACATGAGTATAAGACCATAAACATACCAAAGTAAAAAATGACTTTCTTGAAAACAACGTAAATCTTAGACAAGAACCTATATCGAAGTCCATACCTAGAGTAACAGTCAAAAAGGTTTACTGTACTGCTAAACAGGGTCGTGTCAAAACAAAAATAGTTCCGTAAACTTCACGGTTGAAGTGATGTATAATTTCAAGATGTGTATGAAAATAAATAAAGACCTAAAAGAGAAGATGACTAGATAGATAAGTATAAAATCATGAAGATAAGATGACTAGATAAAATCGTGATGTTAAAATTAGTATATTCGAATTTGATACAAAATTACAGTATTCTCAAAATTTCCTGAACAAAGGTAAATAAAAATCACAAAAGAACATACAAATTAAAAGTTATACTATAACCATAGTTCAACAGATCGAGATATTTTTAAGAATTGTAAAAAAACTCTAACTTTAGATAATTAAATCTCTTTATCGAAATATTACTACTTATTAGAAATTTTTTTGTTTACCTCAGAATAGTAAACAAGTTCAAAAAATTTAAAGGAGTTACCCAAAATTTATAAAACTCATAGAACAACAGAAAAAAGATAAAATTAACCTAAAAGACGTGGTAATATTACAGACCGATAAAAAATACACTTCCAATAATTCAATATATTTCATTAAAAATAGGACAAATAAAATAATTTAAGGTAAGAAAATTTTCATTAAAAATAGTAACTAAAGGGACTCAAAAGGTCTATGTACTAGTTTATTATGTACACGTTTATTTGCACCAAATTTAAAAAAGGAAGGGTCAAAGACACGGAGACAAACTAAATAGATTAATGTAACTAATTATGTAGATCTTGTTACTACTCATGACCACTTCTGTCACCCTTAGAACAGTGACATGATTACAGAATACACTTTACGTAAATCATATAGTGGTAATTTTGTACGACTTAACACTTAGTTGATATGTAGTTAAAAAATTTTTCTACAATCTAAATCATGTTTTTAACACATATACGACACATCCATACTCACACATATATATATATATATATATTACAACAGTATTGAAACAGCGATTCAACACAGGTTGTGAAAACGTTGAGGTACCTGACATCGGGTACTCTGAAGAGATAGGGACCCTAAAGAGTCCGTTCTTATGACTTCACCCAACGGTAAAGGAAGAGGTCCCCTAGAAGAGTTGAGTACTTAGCTTGGATACAGAGGAAGTAACCGTCCGTCTAGGAAATGGTGACACGGTGGACCTTTTGTGGACACATATATATAGTCAAGTCAAGTCAACGAGTCAGCACAGGATGAGAAACGTCGGGGTACCTGACGTCGTGTGGTCCGAAGGGACAGGTAGTGGTTGAGGGCCTTCGAACGAGTTTGAGTACAGGTACCTCAACCACTAAGGTAGGTAGAGTAGGAGACAACAGGGGAAGAGGAGGACGGAACTTAGAAAGGGTCGTTGTCCCAGAAAAGGTTACTCATTAAGAAGTGTAGTCCACCGGTTTCATAACCTCAAAGTCGAAGTCGTAGTCAGGAAGGTTACTTATACCTCCTGACTAAAGGAAATCTTAACTGACAAAACTAGAGGAACGACAGTTTCCTTGAGAATTCTCAGAAGAGCTTGTGGTGTCAAGTTTTGGTATTCAAGAAACCGCGAGTTGAAAGACATACCAGGTTGAGAGTGTAGGTATGACCTTTTTGGTATCGAAACTGCTCTGTCTGGAAACAGATGTTTCATTACAGAGACGAAAAATTATACGACAGATCCAACCAGTATCAAAAAAAAAAAAAGGTTCTTCGTTCGGAAAAAATTAAAGTACCGACGACAGTGGTTTACGTCACTAAAACCTCGGGTTCTTTTATTTCAGACAGTACCAAGGGTAACAAAGGGGTAGATAAACGGTACTTCACTACCCTGGCCTACGGTACTAGAAGTAAAAGACTTACAACTCAAAATTCGGTTGAAAAAGTGAGGGGTGAAAGTGAAAGTAGTTCTCCAAGAAGTCAAGAAGAAGTGAAAGACGGTATTACCACGACAGTAGACGTATAGACTCCAATAACCATAAAGAGGGTCGTTAGAACTAAGATCGAACACGAAGTAGGTCGGACCGTAAAACGTACTACATGAGACGTATATTTAATTTATTCGTCCCATTGTTATATGTTCGAAAAGGAATGAGGAAAGGGTTAAACCTTGATTAGACAACAAGGTACAGACCAAGATTGACAACGAAGAACTGGACACATATCTAAAAAGTTCTCCGTCCATTCCACCAGGCCATAGGTTTGGAGAACTTCTTAACAGGTGTCAAACAACACTAGGTGTACCAGTTTACGTAACCGTATCAGTTATTTCATCTACAAAAAGACCTTGAGAAAACGAAAAAGGGAATAGTACAATATTTAATCACTAAATACACAAAAATAACTAATAATCGATCATTCAATAGATAAAATAAATAGGATTGTAAAAAGAGAGATCAAGTTATAAAATAATAAATTAAGGAGTACGAAAGAAATCCAAGTTAATGAAAGAAGGAGGTCGAAAATAAAATCAGTAAAACAAAAATAAATACTTTCACAAACCGATAGTTTTAAAATGAATGCAAGGTGTCTGAAGGTATACGTACAAAAACAATATTAAATAAAATCTTTAGGATAGTAAAACCAAACATTGAGGATAAAAGGGTTTTTAAAAATTCATCCAAAAAAATTTTAAAGACCACCTTCTGGTACACACGTAAGAAAAAACCCCCCACCCCCAATTGACTAAAATAAAATAAATAAAAATAAATAAATAAAATAAAAAATTATTTAAAAATAAAAATGAAATAAAATGAAATGTTATGACATAACCAAAACGGTATATAACTGTACTTTGGTGGTGCCCACATGTACTCAAGGGTTTGTACTTGGGGAGAAGGTGGAGGGTGGGGTATAGTAGAGAGATCTAGTAGGGGCACGTGGTCTGGGTTCGTAGGACATAGGACGTAGTTTGTATCTGACCGCTAAGTAAAGAATGTACTATCATATGTACAAAGTTACGGTAAGAGGGTTTAGTAGGGTGGGAGAGGGAGAGGGAATCTCAGGTTTTCAGGCAAGATGTATAGACACAGATAAAACGACAGAGCGTATGTCCCAGTAGTAATGGTAGAAAGATTTAAGGTATATATACACAATCATATGACATAACCACAAAAAGAAAGACCGAATGAAGTGAGACATATTAGCCGAGGTCAAAGTAGGTAGAGTAGTCTTGACTAAGTTTACTTAAGAAAAATTGCCGACTCATTATGAGGTAACACATATACATGGTGTCGAAAGAATAGGTAAGTAGACGACTACCTGTAGATCCAACAAAGGTACAGGACCGATAATATTTGTCACGACGCTACTTGTAACCCCATGTACACAGAGAAAGTTAAGACCAAAGGAGCCACACATACGGGTCGTCACCCTAACGACCCAGTATTCCATCAAGATAAACGTTATAAAATTCCTTAGAGGTGTGACAAGAGGTTTCACCGACATGATCAAACGTAAGGGTGGTTGTCACATCCTCCCAAGGGAAAAGAGGTGTGGGAGAGGTCGTAAATAACGAACATCTGAAAACCTAGCGTCGGTAAGACTGACCACACTTCACCATGGAGTAACACCAGAACTAAACGTAAAGAAATTATTACTCACTACAACTCGTAGAAAAGTACACAAACAATCGGTAGGCATACAGAAGAAACCTCTTTACAGATAAATCAAGAAACCGGGTAAAAAACTAACCCAGTAAATAAAAAGACCTTAACTCGACGTATTCAACGAACATATAAAAACTCTAATCAACAAACAGTCAACGAAGTAAACGATAATAAAAGAGGGTAAGTCTTCCGACAGAAAAGTGGAACGAATATAAAAGGAAACAACACACCTTCGAAAATTAAAATTAATCTAGGGTAAACAAATAAAAACGAAAATAAATTATCTGGTCAACCTGGATTAACTATAGACATCCTGTAAAGTGGGGTTTTGTTACTTAAAGTGGAAAAAGAGTTCACGCGTACCTTGGAAGAGGTCCTATATAGTGTAGGACCCGGTATTTAGATTGGAACTATTTAAGTTTTTTTAGCTTTAGTAAGGTTCGTAGAAAATACTGGAATTACGTAATTCTAATCTAGAGTTAATGTTCTCTTTTTGATAATTTTTAAGGTTGTATACCTCCGACTTGTTGTGTGAAGACTTATTGGTTTTTTAGTGTCTTCTTTATTTTTTTCTTTAGTTTTATACGTATCTTTGTTTACTTTTACTTTTGTGTTGTTGGGTTTTGGACACCCTGTGATATTTTGTCACGATTCCCCTTTCAAGTATTGTTATGTCCGTATGGAGTTCTTTGTTTTTTTTTCAGTTTATTTATTGGATTGAAATGTGGATTTCGTTGCTCTTTTCCTTCTTTACTTCTTGGGGTCTCAATCATCTTCCTTTCTTTAGGATTTTTAATCCCGTCTTTATTTACGTTCTCTTTGTTTTCTTTATCATCGTTTTTAGTTGTTTCGGTTTTCGACCAAGAAACTTTCCTATTTATGTTAACTGTTTGGTAATCGGTCTGAGTAGTTCTTTGTTTCTCTCTTTTTAGGTTAGTTATTTTAATCTTTACTTTTACCTCTCTAGTGTTGTCTGTTGTGTCTTTATGTTTCCTAGTATTCTCTGATGATAGTCGTCAACATACGGTTATTTTACCTGTTGCACCTTCTTTACCTGTTTAAGAATCTTTTCATGTTGAAAGGTTTTGACTTGGTCCTTCTTTATCTTTTAGAATTGTCTGGGTAGTGTTCGTGTCTTTAACTTTGACATTAGTCTTTAGAAGGTCGTTTGTTTTCGGGTCCAGGTCTACCGAAGTGTCGACTTAAGATGGTTTTTAAAGCTCTTCTCGATTGTGGATAGGATGAGTTTGAGAAGGTCTTTTAACGTCTCCTTCCATTTGAAGGTTTGAGTAAGATACTCCGGTGGTAGTGGGATTATGGTTTTGGACTGTTTCTACGGTGTTCTTTTCTTTTGATGTCCGGTTATAGTGACTACTTGTATCTGCGTTTTTAGGAGTTGTTTTAAGATCGTTAGTCTTAGGTTGTTGTGTAATTTTTCTAGTATGTGGTACTGGTTCACCCGAAATAGGGTCCCTACGTTCCTAAGAAGTTATAGGTTTTTAGTTAGTTACATTAAGTGGGGTAATTGTTTAACTTTTTATTTCGGCATACTAATAGAGTTATCTACGTCTCTTCCGGAAACTGTACACACGTAAGAATAAAACAAATATTTTCAGAAAAAAATATTACGAGACAAACACTGTAATGATGACATATCTTACATTGATTTATGTTTTACTAAAACTCATTATAACTTTCTCATTTTTAATAAAATTCTGTATGTTTAAATTAACATATATTCATTTAATGTTATCTATTTTATAAGTGACATAAGAAAAAAAAAAAAAAATTAAAATTTTAGTAATTAAGAATGTACGCAAGGGTTTGTACTTGGGGGGAGGGAAGAAAACTTGAAAATAGGTAGTTTTTATGATAATTCTCATTTTCCGTGCCATTATAAACGTTAATACATAGGTTTTCTCACTAGACCGAATCCTACACTTTTCTTTTGATTTCTAGTTATACTTGTTTCGTATGTTTAGTTATCTTTTTAACTACTTTCACACATTGTTTGTGATGTGTTCTCTTCTAATGTTTACTGACTTTTTATCTCCACTTCTGCTTTTCCACGACTTACATCCTTTAATATGGATGTTACTGTAGGTTACCGATCTTTGTTTGTTCTTTGTTACGGTTTAAAACCAATCTTACACCCCTTTGTGTTTGACAGTATGTATCGTTTACCCTTATATTTAAACATACTGGTCGAGTTATGGTCTTTTTATTTGCTGGCTTAGTTTTTGACCCGGTTTCTTGATTTGTCTGTAAAGGGTTTTCTTCTGTATATCTACCGATTGTTTGTGTACTTTTCTACGAGTTGTAGTGAGTAATAGTCTCTTTACGTTTAGTTTTGGTGTTACTTCATGGTAGAGTACAGTCAGTCTTACCGACGATAATTTTTCAGGTCAAGTCAAGTCAGCGAGTCAGCACAGGCTGATAAACGCTGGGGGACTTAGCGTCGTGCGGTCCGGAGGGGTAAGTAGTGGTAGAGGACCTCAAGTGAGTCTGAGTGTAGGTAGCTCAGGCACTACGGTAGGTCGGTAGAGTAGGAGACAGCAGGGGAAAAGGAGGACGGGGGTTAGGGAGGGTCGTAGTCTCAGAAAGGGTTACTCAGTTGAGAAGTGTACTCCACTGGTTTAATGACCTCAAAGTCGAAATCGTAGTAAGGAAGGTTTCTTGTGGGTCCCAACTAGAGGAAGTCTTACCTGACCAACCTAAAGGAACGTCAGGTTCCCTGAGAGTTCTCAGAAGAAGTTGTGGTGTCAAGTTTTCGTAGTTAAGAAACCGTGAGTCGGAAGAAGTGTCTGGTTGAGAGTGTAGGTATGTACTGGTGTCCTTTTTGGCATCGGAACTGATCTACCTGGAATCAGCCGTTTCATTACAGAGACGAAAACTTATATGACAGATCCAACCAGTATTGAAAAGAAGGTTCCTCATTCGCAGAAAATTAAAGTACCAACGTCAGTAGTAGACGTCACTAAAACCTCGGGTTTTTTTATTTCAGACTGTGACAAAGGTGACAAAGGGGCTTCACTATCCTGACCTACGGTACTAGAAGTAAAAGACTTACAACTCGAAATTCGGTTGAAAAAGTGAGAGGAGAAAGTGAAAGTAGTTCTCCGAAAAATCGAGGAGAAGTGAAAGACGGTATTCCCACCACAGTAGACGTATAGACTCCAATAACTATAAAGAGGACGTTAGAACTAAGGTCGAACATAAAGAAGGTTAGGTCTCAAAGAATACTACATGAGACGTATATTCAATTTATTCGTCCCACTGTTATATGTCGGAACTGCATGAGGAAAAGGAGAGACCTTGGTCAGACAACAAGGTGCAGGTCAAGATGGACAACGAAGGACTGGACGTATGTCTAAAGAGTTCTCGGTCCAGTCCACCAGACCATAAGGGTAGAGAAAGTCTTAAAAGGTGTCAAATAACACTAGGTGTGTCAGTTTCCGAAAACATATCAGTTATTTCGTCTTTCTCTACAAAAAGACCTTGAGAGAACGAAAAAGCTACTAGGTCGCCTACAACCGTTAAACTAGAGACCAAGGAGACGGAAAAGGTTTTGGTCGAACTTGTAGTCCCTCAAGTGTCAAGTGGATAACGACTTCGGACCGAACCTCTTAAAACTCGTAATGAAATGATCGTACACTCTACTCACGTTAACACACCATCAAACTCGTAAGAAACCGTAAAGGAAAGAAACCTTAACCTTACTTTTGACTGGAAAAGGTCAGGACACCGGTGACGACTCAAAAGGTTTAAACGACCGTACAACTCACGTCATGAAAGTGTCGTAGTAGAAAGTCCTAAACTTTGTCGAGTTGACCTCAAGGTAGTGAAGGTGATCGAAACAAGTATCACTACGAAAGATTCCGGGTAAACTGAAGTGAAAGGTTCTACAGACGGGGATCTAATCACTAGTGTGGTATCACTAATAGACCCAGCACTTCTAGAAAAAGCATGTCAAGAAGGCACATAAGAACGGTGGAGAAGAATTATAGAAGACGAAGACAATCCAGGTATGGTAAAGACAGGAAAATGTTTGTTATTTACGACTTCTCCCACACCTCTTTTCCCTCGGGAGAATGTGACAACGTTTGATCATGTCGGTGATACCTCTTGTCACACCTCTAAGGAAATTTTTGACCTTTCTCTTGACGGTATACTGGGTCGTTAGGGTAACGACCGGTGTGTGTGACTCCTTTGATCTTTGCTTAACGGTCAAGTCCAAGCCACGTACTGTGACCTACGAACCCCGACCACGTGACCCTGATGGGTCTCCCTACCATGTCCCTCCCTCCTCCCTCCCCCTAATCCTACCCCTTGTGCACATATGGATACCACCTAAGTACAACTACATACCGTTTTGGTTATGTTATAACATTTCATTAATTGAAGTTTAATTTTATTTATTTAAATATAAATTTTTTCTTTCTTTGTGCACATGGGGTGACAAGTAGTGTCGTGACAAATGTTATCGATCCTGTACCTTCGTCGGATCTACAGGTAGCCGTCTCTTTACCTATTCTTTCGACACCATGTATATGTGTTACCTTATAATGAGTCAATAGTTTTTCTTACATAAACTTGGTCAAGATTATTCCACCTACTTTGACCTCGGATAATATGTCTCACTTCATTCAGTCTTTCATTTTGTGGTTATCTCATGTAATTGTGTATATATACCTTAAATCTTTCTACCATTGCTACTGGGATATACACTCTGTCGTTTTCTCCGTGTCTATATTTCTTGTCTGAAGACTTGAGACACCCTCTTCCGCTCCCACCCTACTAAACTGTCTTATCGTGACTTTGTACATATAATGGTATACACTTTGTCTAGTGGTCAGCTTCAAACTTCGTACTTTGTCCCGTGAGTTTCGGTCACGTGACCCTGTTGGGTCTCCCTACCCTACCCTCCCTCAACCCTCCCCCGAAGCCCTATCCCCTGTGTACATGCGGGTACCGACTAAGTACAGTTACATACCGTCTTTTGGTGGTGTTGTAACATTTCATTAATCGGAGGTTAATTTTATTTATTTACTTAAATTTTTTTGATGTTACTCCATAGTGGAGTGTGTCTAGTCTTACCGGTAGTAGTTTTTCAGATGTTTGTTATTTACAACCTCTCTCACATCTCTTTCCCTTAGGAGGGTGTCAAACCACCCTTACTTTTAACTACGTCGGTGATACCTCTTGTCATGCCTCCAAGGAATTTTTTGATTTTTATCTTGATATCATACTAGGTCGTTAGGGTCAAGACCGGTATATAGACTTCTTTTGATATGAAACTTTTCTGTACATGGGGTCACAAGTGACGACGTGATAAATGTTATCGGTTCTACACCTACGTTGGGTTTACTCGTATTTGTCCACTTATCTATCTCTTTTACCTTTAATAGGTAATTCTTCTTATTTTATTATTGTGTCGTCGTACCTACTAGGATCTCTAACAGTATAATTTACTTCATTCAGTCTCTTTATATACTACAGTCAATATACATCTTAGATTTTTTAGCTATCTTTATTTAAAAAATTATTTTACATGTGTTTGAGTGTCTACTTTTACTTAAAACCAATTTAATGGTTTCTCCTTTCCAAGTCAATTCAAGTCAAGTCAGTGAGTCAGCACAGGCTGAGAAACGTTCGGGTACCTGATGTCGTGCGGTCCGGAGGGACAGGTAGTGGTTGAGGGTCTCAGGTGAGTTTGAGTACAGGTAGTTCAGCCACTACGGTAGGTCGGTAGAGTAGGAGACAGCAGGGGAAGAGGAGGACGAGGGTTGGGGAGGGTCGTAGTCTCAAAAAAGGTTACTCAGTTGAGAAGCGTACTCCACCGGTTTCATAACCTCAAAGTCGAACTCGTAGTCAGGAAGGTTACTTGTGAGTCCTGACTAGAGGAAATCTTACCTGAACAACCTAGAGGGTTCCCTTCAAACCCTAATTGTCTATGTGTGGTGATATATGTTTTAAACTAGTAGTTGTTACTGGATGACATATCGTGTTCCTTAAGATGAGATATAAGACTTCATTAGATATATCCTTTTCTTAAACTTTTTCTTACCTATGTACATATACCTTTTGACTTAGTGACGACATGTGGACTTTGATTGTGTTGTGACATTTAGTTGACACGAGGTTATATTTTATTTTTATATTTGTATGGTTTTTTTTAAGCGTACTGGTAAAACCTTTAGAGAAACCATCTTATATTATGTAGACTCATATACGTCACAGGATGCTAGATCGTGAAGGTGACGACCCGTTTATGAATCTCTTTATGTGTGTATACTTATGTAAATAATGGTTTTTACACGTGTTCCAACACCACTTCGTATTATACATTGTAAGGTCTACTTTTTGATGGGTTTACAGGTATTACTTATCTTTATTACTTATTTTGAAAGATGTAAGTATACTATCTTGGTACAGTAATTTTCATTAACAGTAAGGTTTACCTCTGCGTCTGTATCTCTTACTTGAACACGGGTGTCACCCCTTCCNAAACAGTCAAGGACGACATGTCGTTACGTGTAGTCAATATATACATTCACTTTCACAATCAATCTACACATATATATATATATATATATATATATATATATATATATATATAAGGGATTACCAAGTCTACCATTTCTTAGACGAACTTCACGACCTCTGGGTCCAACCTAGGGACCCATCCCTACCTTCTACGGGACCTCTTCCTTTGCCGTTGGGTGAGGTCATAAGAACGGACCTCTTAGGGTACCTGTTTCCTAGGACCTCCCAATGTCAGGAATCCCAGTGTGTCTCAGTCTGTGCTGACTCGTTGATTGTAAAAGTATATATATACCTACGTGTCAAGTTGCAATCACTACACACAAACCATCCGATGTCAGGTACTCCACCGTTTCTCAGCCTGTGCTGACTCGCTGAAGTGAAGTGAAAGTGATTTTGTATTGGATTATATAAAAATAAAACTTATCGTACACACCGTATTCGAGTAGTAACATTTTTAAGTAAAGACATCTCGAGAGAGAGAGAGAGAAAAAAAAAGGAAACCGAAAAATGAATGATTGGATAGGAGAGTAAAGTATTCACTTATGTCTCTACAAACATCACTAATACTGGGTCACAATCTTGATCGACTTACAAAGTTAAAGACTACTAAATAACTTAAGTGGAGGTATAAAAGTATATACGACACGACAAGAATCAACGAGTCAACACCGACTGAAAAACGGTGGAGTACCTGACATCGGGTGGTTCGAGGAGACAGGTACCCCTAAGAGGTCCGTTCTTATGACTTAACCTAACGGTACAGGAGGAGGTCCCTTGGAAGGGTTGGGTCCCTAACTTGGGTCCCGAGGGTGTAACGTCGGTCTAAGAAATGGTAGACTTGGTGGTCCCTTCGGGTTCTTATGACCTGACTCACCAGATAGGGAAGAGGTCTCCCAAAAGGGTTGAGTCTTTAGCTTGACCCCAGAGGACGTAACGTCCTCTATCTAAGAAATGGTCGACTCGATGGTCCCTTCGGGAACTAAAAAGTTGGTACTTGAATTATACTATGTTCATACTTCATCAATTGGAAAAAATCTTTTAAATGTATATGAAATATTTACATATAAATATAAAATATTTACATAGATATACAACAGTAAGTTTGGTATTCCAGTTAATCGTGACACTAATTTTTGAAATTTTATAAATCTTAAAGATACAGTGTAAAAAATTAAAAAATCACTTTTAAATGAAAAAGTTTTAAATGAAAAAAAAACCATTTGTCTAAATGTGAAATTGTCGCAAGTCTAAACCATGTAACCTCTTAACAAAACAAAGAATAAAACTTAATTAAATAAATAAAATTAACGTCCGATTAATAAAAACAAAACAAAAAATTAAATAAATAAAATCAACCTCCGATTAATGAAATGTTATAACATCACCAAAAACGGTATGTAGTTGTACTTAGTCGGTACCCTTATGTACACAGGGGGGTAGGACTCGGAGGGTGGGAGGAGGGAGGGGTGGGGTGGGGAGACCCAACAAGGTCTCGTGGTAGAAACCCACGGGACGGAGTACGTAGTTTGAACGTGACCAGTGGATAAAATGTATACCATTATATGTACAAAGTCACGATAAGAGAGTATAGTAGGGTGGGAGTGGAAGAAGGTGTATCAGGTTTTCAGAGAAGAAATGTAGACATAGAGAAAACGACAGAAAGTATATTCCAGTAACAATGGTAGAAAGATTTAAAGTATATATACACAATTATCTGACATAGTCACAAAGAGAAAGACTGAATTAAGTAAGACATATTATCCGAGGTCAAAACAGGTGGAGTAATCTTCACTGAGTTTACACAAGAAAAAATATCGACTCATTATAAGGTAACACATATACATGGTGTTGAAGGAATAGGTAAGTAGACGGTTACCTACAGATCCGACGAACTATGTAACCTCTTAAAATTGTCGTTTTAGCTAAAAATGTGTACTGAATGAAAAAGATACTAATTTAGTCAAAGATAGGTATCAAGATCTAGGGATCTCCACCTTGGTCCGAAGAGAAAGGTGATGGATGACATCTCTTTTGGGGGAAGAGCGTTCAGGAAAGGAGTGAGAAGGGAATCTCTCTTCTGACCACACTACGCGGTCTAGGACCTCGTGACACTCGTCATGTTGACACGTGACCCTACCCTGTGGGTACGTAACTCTTGTACAGGTGTGGGAAGGGAGAGAATGTTATGGTTCTCCATCTATTCGACTCGGTCACGGACGAACACTTCCGATCCACGATGGTGTAGTGAGAGATAAGGAAGGAAGAATGACCTCTAAACCCAAGTCGGTAGGAACGTGTAATCAACAGTCGACTACCATTCTCCATCTTAATCTCAGTTTCTATGTGACGAAGTAAGAACTCGGACACGAAGTGGGGTTGAGGTGGTCTTCCACGATGTGACTCTCCGTGACCCTTGACCGGGTCACTTCCTATAAGGTCTAACGACACACAGACAGAGGAAATCTCTTCCGGGACTCTCTCCCGTCTCACCGACATAGACCAGCCTCCTCCCGCAAGAACACAGGAGTCTTGTTTGTGACCGGGGTATGACAGTCTAAGAGTGGTCATTGAGATATAGTAGTGTAAAGAGTGAGATGTCTACCACTTGTGTGGTTAGGTTTACATTATTGGGTGTGACTTTACAGTGTCCATGGGTAAGTTTATCTGTACGGGAGTCCACAACGGTTCCAGAGTCGGACTCCCGTCGTGAACCACAAACGTCTGTATCATCACCTAAGTTGAGTACTTTACTATTCCGTTAACAGACAACTATCCAATTCCGGAGGACTTAAGGTCACCAAGGGGGTATGGACGAAAGGTAGTCCCGGAGTATGTAGTCACAGTCCATGATACTTCGGTCACAAGAACAAGATTGGACCTGGGTGACATCGTACAACAGGAATAAATCTGGAGTATAATAGAAAGTCGTGAAACCAGAACTGGAAATCTGATAGGTTTCAAATTTGTGTAAAGTACCGGTCGAGTGACGAAAGACTATAAAGAGTAAATTTTAACCTGTAAGGTTCAGTAGAAGTCATTGATAAGGGTGTATAGATTGTTTAATAAAAGAAACGTGTGTTACAATTCATACAGAGAATGCAAATTGTTAACGGAACTTTATCGTGTATAGTGACAAAAAGAAGAACTTTATGCAAAGTCGGTAGTGATTCGATATATGACTAACCTTCCTGACTACGACTAGTTATGAAACCGGTGGACTACACTTTTTGACTGAGTAACCTTTTATGGGACCACGACCCTTTCTAACTTCTATCCTCCTCTTCACCTACTGTCTCTTACTCTACCGACCTACCGTAGTGACTGAACTATATGTACTCAAACTCGTTCGAGGTCCTCAACCACTACCTGTCCCTTCGGACCACACGATATCAGTTACCTCAGTGTTTTTCAGTCTGTACTGACTCACTGACTTGACTTGACTTCGATTTATAAGTATTAAATTCAAAAAATGTCTATTGGGTCTACAGGATGTCTTAGTGATGGTTAATGGTTATATACGATAAAGTGAACATGTCTTTAAAAGTCTGAGTGTCTGTGTACAGTCAACAATTATATACGTCTCAGTTTCATCCTATTCAAATAGAAACCACCAGTCAAAGGTTTATACAGAGGTGTCCCCGTCCACCTCAGATAAGATATCGGAGACATTAGGTAGGTTTTCACGAACAAGGTGTTGAAAAGGAGGTTGTCACCTTTTAGTTAAGAGACAAGGGTATCCGAAACCATTTCAACGTAAGGAGACACAGGGTTTTATTTGGGTGAATGATTCTAGTGTGGGAATAGTGTACCACGGTAGTGAGTTTAACTCGGGATCACCTTAGTAGTAGTCGATTCATAAAGGATTGTGTACGAGTCCTTTTCTCTTTCCTTCTGGAATACCTTTTTAATTCTAACTACTCCATTTCATCAAAGTCCTAACCCCTTACGAAAAAGGTAAACACAAGTAGACTTATGATTATTAGAACCGATTTTTTAGAGGTATAGTTGGTATAGTTAGACACAATTTGTAAAAACGAGGACCCCTTAATAATACACACTTAATAAAATATCGTATTGAACTCTTTGTAATTATTATATTGAAAAATGTTTTGAATGGAATCACAAATTACCGGTATCAACTATTATAAATACTCATACTTCATTTATTTTCTAGTAAATAGAAGGACTTATATTTAAGGGATAAATCATCTCAATAAAAATAAATTGTTTAATGTTTATGGTCGTGCTCATTAAAACGATTCTCTCTCCGAATCACAGGCTCACAGGATCTTTCCTTGTACCCATGAAGTAACACTTTATAAATTTCTTAAGGGTTCTCTTTAACAAAATTGTTACTGTTTAAGTCCTCAAACAATGAACGATACACTCTTTCCTTCGAAGGTGGTGAGAGCAGACAGGGAATGTCATGACGAAATCTTTAAGTTATTTTTAAGTGAGGATAATTTTAAGAAAGTTGATAGTGAATGTCCCACTAATAAAGTTGATAGTAAATGTCCGGGTTCCGAAACCCGGTATAATATAAATATCTAAAAGATATAAACATGGTCAGATGGTATCGTCCAGGTGGAGAGTAGGATAAGGTGACTCTAAATGAAGAGGGGAAAATTGACCATGGGTGTTTGATGACGTGTTAACGTGAGTAGAGTGTGCGATCATTTCATTACGAGTTTTAAGAGGTTCGGTCCGAGGTCGTTATGTACTTGGTAATTGAAGGTCTACAAGTTGGACCAAAATCTTTTCCGTCTCCTTGGTCTCTAATTTAACGGTTGTAGGCGACCTAGTATCTTTTTCGTTCCCTCAAGGTCTTTTTGTAGATAAAGACGAAATAACTGATACGGTTTCGGAAACTGATACACCTAGTGTTATTTGACACCTTTTAAAACTTTCTCTACCTTTATGGTCTGGTGGACTGGACGGAGAACTCTTTGGACATACGTCCAGTCCTTCGTTGTCAATTTTGGTCTGTACCTTGTTGTCTGACCAAGGTTTATCCTTTTCCTCATACGGTTCCGAACATATAACAATGGGACGAATAAATTGAATATACGTCTCATATAGTACTCTTTGTGACCCGTCCTTCTTCGTGTTCGACCTTAGTTCTAACGGTCCTCTTTACAGTTATTGGAGTCTATACGTCTACTGTGGTGGGAATACCGTCTTTCACTTCTCCTCGATTTTTTAGAGAACTACTTTCACTTTCTCTTCTCACTTTTTCAACCGAATTTCGAGTTGTAAGTCTTTTGCTTCTAGTACCGTAGGCCAGGGTAGTGAAGTACCGTTTATCTACCCCTTTGTCACCTTTGTCACCGACTGAAATAAAACCCCGAGGTTTTAGTGACGTCTACCACTAACGTCGGTACTTTAATTTTCTGAGAATGAGGAACTTTCCTTTCAATACTGGTTGGATCTGTCGTATAATTTTTCGTCTCTGTAATGAAACAATTGTTTCCAGGCAGATCAGTTCCGATACCAAAAAGGTCACCAGTACATACCTATGCTCTCAACCTGATATTTCTTTCGACTCGTGGCTTCTTAACTACGAAAGCTTGACACCACAACTTCTTCTGAGAACTCTCAGGGAACCTGATGTTCCTCTAGGTTGGTCAGGTAAGACTTCCTCTAGTCGGGACCCACAAGTAACCTTCCTGACTACAACTTCGACTTTGAGGTTATGAAACCGGTGGACTACACTTCTCGACTGAGTAAACTTTTCTGGGACTACGACCCTTTCTAACTCCCGTCCTCCTCTTCTCCTGCTGTCCCCTACTCTACCAATCTACCGTAGTGGCTGAGTTACCTGTACCCAAACCCACCTCAGGTCCTCAACCACTACCTGTCCGTCCGGACCGTACGACACCAAGTACCTCAACGTCTCAGCCTGTACTGATTCACTGACTTAACTTGACTTGTCTCGATTTCTTGAGAGAGAAGAAAAGATTCAGTGATTACGTAGGAAACTTTTTCTAGGGTTTGACACAGAATCAAAAACACTGAACAAAACAGAAGGAACTTCGGAGATGTCAAATCACTAATGGACAGGATTGAAAAGTCATGAAATTCTAACAAGGAGGACATCGGACACTCCTTCTTACCAGAACATAATTCAGTCTTTTCTTTCCTTCGGGAAACCGGATGACCATGTCGAGACCCGTCCTAACTCTCGACTGGTGATCTGAAAGGGAATAAAGGGACAACAGTCTTTGTAATATGTATATAGGAGGTTTAAATGATGGAATCCCTTAGACCTACGAGAGGTTAATATCTCCTTAAATAGTCCTTAAAGGATTCGACTCTTGAGAGGGTCAGACGAGGAATACAAAATTATTCTTAAGGGGGACCTGGACACCCAAACTACAACACAAAGATTAAAAAGTACGTAAGAGACTCCAAGAAGTTAGGAGACACTTTCCACAACCTCATATGTCTAATACAGTACCATAGTCCGTCCACTACCGCAAAGGGACTCTTGTTACATACATTACCTATTTTCCACTCAGGTGAAGAGGTAGGAAATGGGAGAGGTACGGGTGACAGAGGACCTATTATATTCGATGAAAGAATAGAGTATCTAATCTTATAAAGATACAATTATTGTAAGTGTTTTGTTATGACGACTGAACGAAAAGAAAAAAAAAAAAAAATGATAAAGGTGTCTTCTCTCCTGACTGTATAAACTAAGTCAAAGACTCCACTTGTACTCGTTATATTGAGAGGTTTATTTGGTCCCCTTCGATATTGTTATGACGTCACAAACACACCCTACGTCCACCTGTTTGAATTGGTTCAACAATTCGAACACCAACTTTAAAGATGTATTAGAGGAGTTGGAGGTCGATTAAGGTATGATCTTCTCCTCGGACAGAAACGGTAACATTTCCAGTAGCCGAAAACCACGTTGGTCTAAGAATAGTTACAGGTCATCCAGGAAAGTTCACTAATTGTAAAGTACCAGTCATGATTGATCCGGTATGACCCAGTCCGTCTTCAAATTTACGAATCAAGGTCAAATACTTGACACGTTTCATGTATTCCTTGAAATGTTGAACTTCGTCCAGGTATCAAACGTTATAATTGACTTAAAAATATGAGAAGACATAAACGTGATATTTTGGTCAGTAGGTACGTGACGGAGCTCCTTTGGTCTTTACTATCGATGAGGGTGGAGGAAGTGTAATCTTCCAACTAGTACACGATAACTCTCCGGAGTCATACCCGTGATGGAATTGTGTTAAGATGAGATACCTGAGTTTCTAAGAAAGGGAATGTGGTCTCTGAATGAGGAAATAGTATCTAAAGCACAAACAAAAAAAAAAAAAAGATTTAGTTGGACATAAGATGTTTTTCGTTAAATTTTACAGAGTTCAGATCAACCTGTAAGTTAAGAACGAAGAGTTATCTTACCACTGTCTCCCTGAAGGGGTCATCAGGCCATTAAGAGACCAACCCTTCGATTCGAGGGTGTAGAGAATACCGGTTTTTAGGTCTTGTCTTTTGTCTTTTTTATAACATTGTTTGAGTTATTTCTGAAATTTTTCTCTTACCAGTGACTCTAAACTCTTTGATACTATTATCGACAGATATTATATCGTTAAAGGGACTGTACGTGAATTTCTTATGTATTGATAGTTAGACAAATTTTAAATACTCCTCTGAATTACTCCTGTTAAATACAACAGGGATAACCTGTTATCCTTCACGTCTTAACACTGGGAACTCTCTCCCCGTAACTACTTTACTTTGATTACAAACGGTGTTTGTACGACAGTCCCCGGTGTAAGGTCTCCCACCGTGTTCTTCCATCTTGGATTTGTTATACGTCGGTAAACCTACTCTACTTTCTAACCTTAAAGGTCGACGACTTCGTGAACTTCGAACGTCCAGAGTACACCTCTCCTCTCTCGACAAAAACAGTCTCCTACTCCCGTTCTGAAGTTCTTCAAGTACTGTCTCGTCCACGTCACCTCAACTCACGTCTCTATAACGACTTGTAACACTCGTGAGTCAAGTCTACTGTCTATTCGATCTATAATCTTTATTTTATGAGACGAGATGTTGACTCAAATTTTGACTATGTATGGGTGTAATTGTTTCTTTTTTTCGTTCGGACTGTTCGGTATTTCCTGGGTCGTTATTGAATTTATGAACAGTCTTGTTTTGACTTGTTTGAAATATCTGATACTGTGCCAGGTCTAAAGATTGTTACGTGTTTAGAAGACGTAGTTTGTTTCCAGGATGTGTATGGTTCTTCGTCCTTTTTCACTTAGTCTTAGTCGTTTTTGTCGTTACTTATCTTTGACTGGAGTTCTCTAGACTTGACAACCTTAATCGACTTTTNACCGCCCCCCCCCCCCCCCCCCCCCTTCGTACGGGTTCAGAGGACAGAAGAGACTGGGAGTGGTAGTGTTGATAGTGGTCACTGGGTACACTTAGAAGCTCCAAACAAATTATTGAACGAGTTCCAGTGTCTCAGTTACCATTTCTCTCCCAAAAGGTTCAAAAGACTGATGTGACTATAATCACTAGTAAGAACTACGTGTTTGGAAAATATATAAATTTTCAAAATTTTGAGTCAAGTCAAGTGAAGTCAGGGAGTCAGTACGGGCTCAGAAACGCTAAGATACTTGACGTCGTGCGGTCCGGACGGACAGGCAGTGGTTGAGGGCCTCAAGTGGGTTTGGGTACAGGTAACTCAGCCACTACGGTAGGTTGGTAGAGTAGGGGACAGTAGGAGAAGAGGAGGACGGGAGTTAGAAAGGATCGTAGTCCCAGAAAAGTTTACTTAGTCGAGAAGTGTAGACCACCGGTTCATAACCTCAAAGTCGAAGTTGTAGTCAAGTAGGTTACTTGTGATCCCGACTAGAGGAAATCCTACCTGACCAACCTAGAGGAACGTCAGGTTCCCTGAGAGTTCTCAGAAGAGGTTGTGGTGTCAAGTTTTTGTAGTTAAGAAGTCACGAGTCGAAAGAAGTGTCAGGTTGAGAGTGTAGGTATGTACTGGTGACCTTTTTGCTATCGGAACTGATCCGCCTGGAAACAATTGTTTCATTACAGAGACGAAAAATTATACGATAGATCCAACCAGTATTGAAAGGAAGGTTCCTCATTCTCAGAAAATTAAAGTACCGACGTTAGTGGTAGACGTCACTAAAACCTCGGGTCTTTTAAACTTTTATGAAAGGAGTTAAACGTACCGTAATTTACTTCACTATTATCTGAGTTTAAAGAAAATATAGTTTATAGAATAGTTAAGTAAAGATTACACTATACTCTCTCTCTTTCTCTTACTTACCTGTACACGAAATAGGGGGTGGGTGTGGAGTGGAGAGTGTCACAACAAACAGGGAGACGGAGAGGACAAACGGGGTCACACTACCTTTCCACTATAGTTTAAGTCTGAGGATAGAGTACTCCCCCAAAAACCCGAAAGACCGTACTTCTTATGACGGAAGTTTAACGACGGTACTGGACCACTTACAACCGTGACATCAGGTGTATAGTGAGGTGCACACCTGAAGTTACGACAAAATATCTAGAAATAGTCTACCTTCGTCAGGGTTTTATGTTTCCCTGTTCTACCCGGTCACGGTCCATCGGTCGAGATCACACTCTTTATTTGTCCCAAATGTGGACCGAGTAGATAGAACTGTGTGTAGTCGAAGTAAGGGTCATTTTAGACGAGAGGAACAGTGGTCCGTCACTGAACTGTCATGGATGTTACGGTATCATTACTTCGAATTTTATAGTCCTCGGAAGTGCTTTACGGATTCACGTTGTTGAGGACTTTTAATTACTGGAAAGTCCTACTGTGATACTTCTTTCATCACCCATGTAGTACTATGGAGTTTCCCTTGAATATTCCGATTACGGAAGGGGTTGTCAGGAATGTTCTTTACTTACCCTTTGTGCCGTTCCTTCGGTACTCTTAGACCTGGTCGGAGTGGTGGGACACTGTGGAGGGTGAATTATTGTTGGGGAAGGAGGTTCCAGAAGGACCCTAGACCCAATGATACTGTTTTCTCCCTTGTGACTAGACCCTTCTCTATTTCTCTATTTATTTTGATCTTTTGATCTCTATTTATTTTGATCTTCGTTATTTATTACTGTCATTATTATTGCTTGTGAATTACTAGTGAGTCTCTTCCACTACCGTGGGGTGAGGTCATGAGAACGGACCTTTTAGGGTACCTACCTCCTCGAACCATCCGACGCCAGGTACCCCAGCGTTTCTTAGCCTGTGCTGACTCGTTGAAGGGAAAGTGAAAAGTGAAAGGACGTAACCTCTTCCTTTACCGTTGGGTGACGTCACAAGAACGGACCTCTTAGGGTCCCTGCCCCCCTCGGACCACCCGACGGCAGATACCCAAGTGTGTCTCAGCCTGTGCTGACTTCACTGAATCGTCTCGTCTTACTAGTGAAGGATACACAGTCCTTAAAACCATTCACAAAATGTACCTAGGAGAGGAAATTAAGAGGGTTGGTGTGACACTCACTCTAATAATAACTTTAAAGTGTCTCTTTCGGAGACCTTAACTTTTCTGACTACGTCAAGAGAATTCCAGTGTACCGTCTTCTACCCTGTAAATCCCAAACCTGGGTCAAGATAAGTGTCGTGGGAGAAAAAAAAAAAACAACAACAACAATTTAATAAATAAAATGAAAACCGACACGATATAGAAGTAACGACACTCCCGAAAGAGATCAACGTCGCTCGTCCCCGATGATAGATCAACACCACGTGTCCGAAGAGTAATGTCACTGAAGAGGACAACGTAGTGTCTCCGAGATCCCACACGACCGAAGACATCAAAACCGAGGAACTGAGATCTCGTGACGGAGTTAACAACGCCGCGTACCCGAATCAATGAGTCTCCGTACACCCTAGAAGAACCTAGGTCCTAAGTTGGGTACAGAGAAAGTAACTGTCCACTTAAAAAATGGTGGCTCGGTGGTCCCGAGAAAACTTCATATTAACTAAATAGTACAAAGTTCCCATGTTATTTAACTAAGTCAATATGTATGAAGATCTATCTATCTGTATGATAAAAGGAGATCCTCGAAACCAGGGTCACAAATCAAGAAATTAAGTCAATCTCTAATAAAAACATATACCACCATCAACAACAGTAACAAGTCAGTACAGGCTGAGACGTTTGGGTAATTGACGTCATACGGTCCGAAAGTACAGGAAGCGGTAGAGGGGCTCAAATGAGTTTGAGTACAGGTAACTCAGTCACTACGGTAGGTTGGTAAAGTAAGAGACAGTAGGGGAAGAGGAGGACGGAAGTTAGAAAGGGTCGTAGTCCCAGAAAAGATTACTCAGTCGAGAAGTGTAGTCCACCGGATTCATAACCTCGAAGTCGAAGTAGTAGTCAGAAACGTTACTTATAAGTCCTAACTAAAGGAAATCCTAACTGACCGAACTAGAGGAACGTCAGGTTCCTTGAGAGAAGGAAGAGGTTGTGGTGTCAAGTTTTCGTACTTAAGAAACCACGAGTCGGAAGAAATAACAGGTTGAGAGTGTAAGTATGTACTGCCGACTTTTTTTGTATGGAAACTGATCTGTCTGGAAACAGTCGTTTCACTAGAGAAACGAAAATTATGTGACAGGTCCAAGTAGTTTCGAAAAGAAACGTTCGTCGTTTGTAGAAAATTAAAACACCGTACCAGTGGTAGACATCACTAAAACCTCGGAGGGTTTTATTTCAGACAATGACAAAAGTAACAAAGGAGTAGATAAACGGTACTTCACTACCCTGACCTACGGTACTAGACTCAAAAGAATTACAACTAAAAATTCAGTCGAAAAAGTGACAGGAGAAAGTAGAAGTAGTTCTCCGAGAAATCAAGGAAAAACGAAAGACGGTATTCCCACCACAGTAGACGTATAGACTCCAATAACTATAACGAGGGTCGTCAGAACTGAGGTCGAACAAGAAGTAGGTCGGACCATAAAGTGTACTACATGAGACGTATATTCAATTTATTCGTCCCACTGTTATATATCAGAACTGTATGAGGAAAGGGTTAAAAAACACAAAAAGAAAAAAAAAAAAACAAAAAATGAAATAAAATGAAATGTTATGACATAACCAAAACGTCAGACAACAAAGTTCAAGCCAAGATTAACAACGAAGGACTGGACTTATGTCCAAAGAGTCCTCTGCCCATTCCACCAGACCATAAGGGCAGAGAAACTCTTAAAGGGTGTCAAACAACACTAGGTGTGTCAGTTTCTGAAATCGGATCAGTTATTTTGTCTTCGTATACAAAATCTTAAGAGAACGAAAAAGATACTAGGTTTCATACAACTGTTAAACTAGAGACCAAGGAGATAGAAAAGATTTAGATCGAACTTGTAGACCTTCAAGAGGTAAGTACATGGCAACTTCGGACCGAACCTCTTAAAACTCGTAATGAACGATCGTATACTTTACTCATGTTAACACACCATCAAACTTGTAAGAAACCGTAACAGGAAGAAACTCTAACCTTTCTTTTGACTGGGAAAGGTCAGGACACCAATGACAACTCAAAGGGTTTAAAGGACCGTATAACTCACGTCGTGAAATTATCGTAGTAGTAGATACTAAACTTTATCGAGTCGACCTTAAGGTGGTGGAAGTGATCGAAACAAGTATCACTATTAAGGATTCCGGGTGAACTGAAGTGTGAGGTCCTACAGACCGAGATCCATTCACTGGTGTGATAACACCAATAGACCCAGTAATGTTAGAAAAGGTATATCAAGAAGACACATAAGAACGGTTGAGAAGAGTTATAAAGACGAAGAAAGTCTAGGTATGGTGAAGACTGGAAATAACACGGATAGAAACGTACTTCACAAGGGAACCGTAGAGATTAAAACAAAATCTCTAGCTCGAGAGATCAGAAAGAATAAGATATACCACAATCTCTTACAAGGTTAAAGTAACAAAATATACATTGACAGGTCAAAAGGTTAGTGGTAAATAACTTCTCTGACAGAAAGAGGTAGTATACAAGAGTGGAAACAGTATATAAATAACTAGTATCCACGTAACCAGATAAAGACCCGTAAGATAGGTCAAGGTAACTAGATACCCAGACGAAACACGGTTATAATATGAAAAAGTTAATGACATTAAAACAACACACCAAACTTCAGTCCATCGGACTAAGAAGGCCGAGACAAAAAGAAAAAGTACTAATAAAACCGATAAACCCTAGAAAACACAAAGGTATGTTTAAAATTTAAGAAAAACAAGATCAAGACTGTCGTTGAAGTGAGTATTACTGATCCGGTCACAAAGGACTTTAAGTCATTAGTAGACAAACGGTCGAAAGGAGTAAACGGTATAAACTAGTACCATTTACGATAAGATTACGACTTATGGAGGTTAGATGTATTTATAACGTGAACGTATATGATATAGAAACGATTTTAAAAATTAAACAACACAAGTCTTCTGAATTATAAAAGGAAACTATTTAGTAATATGTAGTCATTCACATAAAAACTTACTCTGAAAGACAGTGATGGTACCACCTTTAGGGTATAGTGAACAGTTTTGACCGTTCACCGGTATTTTTGTTTTAAAATCACTTCATTCTACTTATTAAACGAAATTTTACTAAATGATACACAATTTAAAAAAGTTACCAAGTAAGTTTACATGGAGACTAGTAGACCCACTTTCAAACCATCTAAAATAGTTACACTTCCTAAGTAGACATTGGGTCAAAGAAAGCTTATATACCTATTTTGAATTAAAGGTCCGTATACTTCGACACTTACTACCACTTATATGGTTCCATCATTGAAGGGGATACTCTTTGACTGACCCACTATTCTACCGGAAGGAGTACACAGGAAACTGAACACACAAAAATTTACTACTCTTGACTAAACACCGAAAAGAAAGGGTCTCGTCCCACGTATTTAAGTGATCACTAGACCTATCTACAGTGTAAGTGAGGGGGATATCGGAGTCTCAGAATTTATCATAAATCTTTTGTGTCTCAAGAGTTATTTGTAAACAGTTTATTTAAGAGAACGTAGAAACGTTTAAGATAAGGAAGAAACTAACAATAAGGGTGTCGAAACTATGTCTATTCGAGGTTTAGTAGGAATGTTTGTTCCACGTTCATGAGGACTGAGGAAATCCTTCAACGAAGGAGGAGAGACCAGGGTAATTAATAACAGATATGGAAATAGTCTCTTCATAACACGATAACGAGACTTCGGACAAATGAGTTGATCTGAGACTTAAAAAGTATCGTCATTAGTGAAGTTCAAGTAGAAACACTTTCAAGAAATTGAAGATATCGTAAGAAAAAAGGAAATTATTACAGTACTCAAACTAGAATAAAAGATTTGGTTTGAACCTCAAGGACATCACACTCCCTCGAACTGGTAGTTGAAACACAAGGTAAACTCAGAAATCGGTAGTCAGGACGAGGATCTCGGGGTGGTTCGGGAAGATGATAGTGAGTCAAGACATCTAGTGGTATCACGAACTTGAAGTCAATTCGGAGAAGGAAGGGTGTCCAAGGTTAGAACTCTGAGTTTCTGAGGAATAAATGAAAAATGACCCGTCCTCTACTCATCTTGGAATATATTGTAACAATTTAGTTTGATATAGGAGATTTTTATAAACTCAAAGTCTTTAGTAGAATATCCCGAACAATAGTTTAGATGAAAGTCTTTTCAAAGTAGATTTTAAAGAGTTTGTAGAAACTCAAGTAACACCATCTACATTTGAAACTATCTCTGTCTTATCTATCTTTCCATTTCCCTCTTCAACACTCTATTATCTAAACATTCCACTACAGACTAGGAGTAATAAGTGAGTAGGGAATAAGATGACTATCGACTACAGTGGTATAGTAGTAGTACACTCTTCTATCGGATCTCTTTCTTTTAAATGTGTAGAGCCAGGTTTTCATAGTGGTAACCAGAAACCCCGAATCTTTTGTATTCATTGAACGAATTCGAGTAAAACATTCTGGTCACAAATAATGAGTCAATGACTTTTGTCTTTTTTTGTAGTATACTTTCCGTAAGAACAACAAGTCAGTGATTCAGTACAGGTCGAGAAACGTTGAGGTACCTGACGTCGTGCGGTCCGAAGGGACAGGAAGAGATAGAGGACCACAAACAGGTTTGAGTACAGGTAACTCAGTCACTACGATAGGTTGGTGGAGTAGAAGACGGTGGTAGAAGAGGAAAACGGAAGTTAGAAAGGGTCGTAGTCTCAGAAAAGGTTACTCAGTCGAGAAACGCAGTCCACCAGTGTACTCAGTCCAGTAGTGTTCATGACTTCGAAGTCGAAGCCGTAGTCAGGAAGGTTACTTATAAGACTCAACCAAAGGAAATCCTAACTGACCAAACTAGAGGAACGGAAGGTTTCCTAAGAGTTCTCAGAAGAGGTCGTGGTGTTAAGCTTTCGTAGTTAAGAAGTCACGAGTCGGAAGAAATACCAGGTTGAGAGTGTAAGTATGTACTGATGACCTTTTTGATATTGAAACTGATATGTCTGGAGACAGTCGTTTCACTACAGAGACGAAAAGTTATACTATAGATCCAAACATTATCGAAAGGAAGGTTTCTCGTTCGTAGAAAATTAAAGTACCGACGACAGTGACAGTGGTAACTAAAACCTCGGGTTTCTTTCTTTTAGACAGTGACAAAGACAAAGGGAAGAGAAACGGTACTTCACTACCCTGACCTAGGGTACTAGAACCAAAAAAATTACAACTCAAAGTTCGGTCAAAAAAGTGAGAGGAGAAAGAAGAATAACTCTCCGAAAAATAAAGGAGAATCGAAAGACGGTAATCTCACCATAGTAAACGTATAGACTCCAACAACTCTAAAGAGGACCGTTAGAACTAAGGTCGAACAGTAAGTGGGTCGGACCATAAAGTATACTACATGAGACGTATATTCAATTTATTCGTCCCACTGTTATATGTTGGAACTACATGAGGAACGGATTAAACCTTGGTCAGACAACAAGGTACATGTCAAGATTGACAACGAAGAACTAGACGTATGTCGAAAGAGTCCTCCGTCAAGTCCACCGGACCATAAGGGTAGAGATTCTTAAAAGGTGTCAGACAACGCTAGGTGTGTCAGTTTCCGGAACCGTATCAGTTATTTCGTTTTCATCTACGAAAAAGACCTTGAAAGAACGAAAAAACTACTAGGTTGTCTACAACCGTTAAACTATAGACCAAGGAGACGGAAAAGGTTTTGGTGGAACTTGTAGACCTTCAAGTGCTTAGTGCATAACGACTTCGGACCGAACCTCTTAAAACTCGTAATGAAATGATCGTACACTCTACTCACGTTAACACATCACTAAACTTGTAAGAAACCGTAACGGAAAGAAACCCTAACCTTACTTTTGGCTGGAAAAGGTCAGGACACCGGTGACGACTCAAAAGATTTAAACGACCGTATAACTCACGTCGTGAAAGTGTCGTAGTAGAAAATCCTAAACTTTGTCGAGTTGACCTTAAGGTAGTAGAGGTGATCGAAACAAAGATCACTACGATGGTGAACTGAAGTGTGAGATACTCTTCGTATCTACTTTTACAGGAGTTATTTTAGTTTTCATCTCTAACCTTCTTGTCTAAAAAAATTTTACGAAGTTAATATACGATAGATCTCTTCTGTGTGAAACGTAAAATACTATATTCATGGAACTTTTGTTTTTCTACTTTTTCATATAGTACGTTTGTCCTTACTTTTCTCTCGACCTTGTAGACATACGTATACGGAATCCTGTTTTTATAACGATCTAGTTTGTATAAAATTCTGTTTTCAACATCAATCTATGTTTAACCCAGTAAAAATAGTACTATTTTACGAGATAGGTAGTTTTTCTATATTATTAAATTATGTATATACATAAAGTACTGTCACGGAGTATTATGTACTTCATTTTTGTCTTAACTTCCTTATTTTTCTATAAATTTTTTATTTTTAATCTTTTAAGTTATGGAGGGAAAGTCATTATAATCTTATTCACCCGTCTTCTATCGTCCATTATCTTGTGTTATAGTTTTGTTGTCATATTTTTTTTGGATATTGATTGTCTATAGACATTTTGTAAGGTGGGTTATTGTCATTTCTCGTCTTACGTGTTAGTAGATTTCATGTAAGAGGTCTTATCTGATAAAATACGGTAATGTCTCGGAGTTATTTAAACCTTTTATAACTTTAGTACGTTCAAACTAGAGACTGATGTTACCTTACCTTAATCTTTGTTTATTGTTTTCCCTCAACTTATTAAATTTTCATACACCTTCGATTGTCTATTGGTCACCCATTTTCTTCAGTGCTCCTTTTAGTCTTTTGTGAAACTCTACTTACTGTACTTTTTGTGCTCAAGGGTTTGGAATGTCCTACATCAATTTCGTCAATAATCTTAATTTACAGTAATGATTGTTTTTTCTTTGTTAATAAATTTTAAAAGAGTTTTTATAGTAGATTTTATTAATTAGATTTTTAAGTGATATTCTGTGTCTCTTTACTTCTCATTTGATTTGGTTTCACTAGTATTCCTTCCTTTACTACTTATAATCTTACCCATATTTACTTTTCTTTTATCTTTTATTTTTCTCCTTCAGTTATTTTGGTTTTCAGTTAAAAACCTTTTCTGAGTTGTTTTAAATTTTCGAAAATCAATCTGATTCTATTTTATTGTTTATGAGTTTAACGTTTTTAGTATTTACTTTCTTGTAATTGTGTTTGTATATCTTTATTTTTCTAATACTTCTTACTATACTTTTTAACGTACGATATTGTTTAATCTATTTTGACTGAGTTCCTCTTTACTTTTTTAGGTTTATCTGAATGTTCATTTTCCTAGCTTGATTATCGTTTATATAAAAGTGTTTGTTTTCGTCTCAGTCTCTCGAATGCACTACTTAATACAGTTTATATAAATTTCTTCTTAATTGTAGTTTGAGTGTTCTCTACTTACCTCTCTCATCGTACCTTTTTATACGTGATGGTATACATTTTATCTCTCAGTTACCTTTAAACAACATACTCAGTCCTTTGAGTTTGGTCCCACGACATTATTGGATCTCCCTACCCTTTCACACCCTCCACTCTCCCTACAAGTTCTCCCCCTGTGTACATAGTCAAGTCAAGTCAAGTCAAGTCAGCGAGTCAGCACAGGCTGAGAAACGCTGGGGTACTTAGTGTCGTGCGGTCCGGAGGGACAGGTAGTGGTTGATGGATACCGATTAAGTATAACTACATACCGTCGTTAGTTTAATTATAACATTTCGTTAATAGAAAGTACTTTTTATTTACTTTTTGATTCTTTTGGAAGTGTTCTACTACGTTGTTTATCTTCTTCTTTCTCCCTAACTCCAACTCTACCGTCTCCTTATCCTGCCCCTCTGGTGAAAGAGGGGGGTGTTTAAGTAACTTTCTAGTAAACTTACGACTCGTTTATTGTGTTTTGTTGAAGACTTGCGACCGCCTCCTATGGTCCGTGGGTCTTTCCGTCGGGTAACAGAAGCTTTCTTCCATCCTTTTTTCTCTTTTCTATTTTCTTGGATCTGCACTAAGTAAAGAATACACTATAATATGTACAAAGTTACGGTAAGAATTTTTTTTTTTTTTCTATTCTCTCTGTTTTCTCAATCCCTACCTCTGGTCAGGACCCCTCCCTCAGAATTTTCTCTTCAAAGGTTTGTGGTCTTCTGGAAGAGTGGTCACCCAGACACCCCTCAAAACTTTAGAGTCTCCGTTGTGTTGGCCCTCCTTTAATATTTATTTATTTTGGGTGTCTAATACCCAGATTGATGTTGAGGGTCTCCTCTTCATCGGGTCTGCGACCACAACCGGTGGTCGTTCACCCCCGACTTGTCCCTCCGTGCCCGACGAGACGAATCCCATTCCTGGTCCGGACTTACGGGACTCCCGTTTGACTCCCTCGATTACACTCTATCGTTGGGTTTGGTACCCTATCGGTCTCTTCCCCCTTTGTTTTTTCTCCTTTCTCTCTCACTCTCTCTCATGAAAGGGTACTTTTCGAGATTGGATTCCGTGACGGCCCGGGTGAGTGTCTTGTTTCCTGACTCGCTTATGGTCTCCTCTCGATCGGCCAACGTCTGACCGAGTAGAGGGCGGTCTCCGTCCCTCCGTCCGCCCACGGTCGGTCTTGGACTTCTTTTCCTCGTTTGAGCCGGGGTCTCTACCGTAGGGGGTAGTTTGACGTTCGTCCAAACGTCACGATCGGTTCAGAAGGACCCTAGGACCTGTCAACTGTAGACAGTCCTCCCAGCGTGGGTCTCTAGTCGAGGGGTCTTCTCTCTGTGCCGTGTAGACATTACGTCGACGTATGGGTCCTTTGGGTCACCGACCCTTACCTCTCCACTATTCTACGTGGTGTGGACCCCTCACACGTGAGTGGTTCGTGGACCAGCGGACTCGACGAGTCTGGACCCTTCCTGTGTTTTGCATCCGTGTTTTACGTCCGGGTTGACTCAGACACGAAAACACCTCATAGACTCTTGGACTTGGACTCGTCGCATCTAGACCCTTCACGAGTGTTGGGTACCGGGTGGGGTCTTTCAAGGGGCCGTCTCGGATTCTCCATATCTGGCCCTTTCGTGTGTCCGACACTCACCCTCGTTTGGGTCACACTGGGTCTGTGACGTTCGTGAGGGGTGTGGACGGTCACTATTAACAAACATCACATAGAGGGAGGTACGTGGTGTTAACTTGTTCACTCGGATTTATTTACTGGTGAAACCGGTAGAACTCAGTCCCGCCTTCAATCTATAACTTTTCTGAACGTTTCTCTCCTTCGGTTTTATTTTGTTCTTCTCCCTTGTCGAGACCTTCACTGTCCACGTTGTCTAATTTTGGGATATCAATTGTGACTGATGTAACCTTCCCTGGATGTCTGAAACTCTTCATATTCCACCTTGTTCCTTAATAGACTTTGACTTGACTGGTGTGTGACGGGAGTTGTTGAGGTCTCTGTATGGATCTATATAAAATGATAATAATAATATTTTAAAGAAAAATTAAAAAATCTAATTAAAAAATTAAAAGTAAAATTTGGATGATAATGGAACTTTTTTCTGGGATAAAAATTCGTTTAAAGTATAAAAAATTATATATTAAAAACACTAAAAAAATTGTGACATAAAAACTCTCAGATTGGAGATGAGATCTAAAAATTAGAAACGAAAAACCATTAATAATAGTTAAAACATGGAAATTCTTAGGTTAGAAGTCATGGGTAGAAATGAATCCTCACACTAATGACCGAACTAAAGAGAGAGAGGAAAACTGAGAGGAAAGAGAGGGGGTCCAGTGGAGATAGAGGAGGGAGGGGGAAGAGAAGAGACGAATTGAGACACTTAGAGAAGCCCACAAGACCCACCACCTCTTTTGAATCCCTTGACTAGTGTCCGATCTAACGAGAGAGTGGAAAACTGAGTAGGAGGAGAGGAGGACCAGTGAAGAAAGAGGAAGGAGGGAAAAGAGAAGAGATATCTTGAGGTACTTGGAGAGACTCACAAGGTCTGACACCTCTTGTGTATCCCTTAACTAATGACCGATCTGACGTGAGAGACGAAAACTAAGGGGGAGAAGAGGAGGACCAGTGGAGATAGAGGGAGGAGGGAAAAGAGAAGAGGTACATTGAGACACTTGGAAAGACCCACAGGGAGTGACACCTCTTAGCAAAGTAGTAATTGGATCTACAAAACAGTAACCACGACATACCTACCTCTTCAGAACTCCGATGATGTTCTTTTTCTGACTTTCGGTCTCCGTCCTCCGGATTTAGATTCTGAACTTAGTGGTCTTTAGAGGACTGAGGTCTCTGGTAATTAGTTGTTTTCGAGTAGGTTTTCGGAGGTATGGATGTTACTTTGGTTCGAGGTGGATTCTCGGTTGTTCAAAGTCTCGTTCTGTATGGTTCGATTAAGAGGTTGTTTCGTCCTTGTATTGGGGTTCGTGTTTTTATGTTCACCGGTTTTCAGTGTAGTTTGGGTGTCTGTGGAGTTTTGAGTGATGACCTATGAAGTAACGTGAGGTCTCTCTTCTCTCTGTCGAGGTGGGTGCTCTTGTGGTTGTATTCGAAGGGATTTGTCCTTTGGAACTGTTCGGTGAACAGGTTGGGGTGGGTGTCCCTCCTTGGAGGTGTTATTTCTCCTTGGTGTTTGAAGGTCGTGTGTCTTTCCGGTGGGATTTGTGTCGTTGTATTTGTTCTACTTTTTCGTCTCTTTATAAGTCGTCCGTTTCCTTGTACTATATTCGGGTGATTTGGTTTGTCTTCTCCTCCTCTATCCCTCAGATTGACTTTTTCTTAAGTCTTATTATTATCATTTTTACTAGGTTTTTAAACTTTTGTTTTACGTCAATGTCTATTTATCAGACCTCTGTTCCTAAATCTTCTACGTTCTTTCCAAAATTTTGCTGGATCTTCTTTTTTTTCTTAGTTATTTATAATTTATTAAGTTATCGACTCTAGATTTCATGAGACCGTTGGGTGAGATCATGAGAACGGACCTTTTAGGGTACCTGCCTCCTCGGACCATCCGACGTCGGGTACCCCAACGATTCTCAGTCTGTGCTGACCCCCTGAAGTGAAAAGTGAAAGTACGTAACCTCTTCCTTTACCGTTGGGTGAGGTCACAAGAACGGATCTCTTAGGGTCCCTACCCCCTCGGACCACCCGACGGTAGATATCCCAGCGTGTCTCAACCTATGTTGACTTCACTGAATCGTCGTCGTCGTCGTCGTTCCGTGAGACCTCCCTTTGTTATCATCTTATTCACTCCGTCTTCTATCCTATTCACTCCACCTTCTATCTTACCACCTTATTTACTTCGTCTCTCCTTTTTTCTTTTTTTCTTAATTTTCTTTACTCCTGTTAGAGTTCTGGAGACCTTCACAGTTTGCGGGGTTGTAAGCTTAGTATTCTCAGGGTCTTCTTATGTTTTTCTTTCCGGTACTCTTTTATGAACTCCTCTATTATCAACTTTTGAAGGGATTTTACCCCTTCTTTTACCGGTGGGTCTCTCAGGCTTTGTCCTATTTGGGTTCCGTTTTGTGGTTTTCTGTGTAATTAGTTTAATTACTTCTAGTTTGTGTTCCTTGTTTATAATTTTCGTCGTTCCCTTTTTGTTGTTAATTGGGTTTTTCCCTCGGAGTATTCCTATTGTCGACTAGAAAGTTATCTTTGAGAAGTCCGGTCATCCCTTACCGTCCTGTATGAATTTCACAACTTTCTCTTTTTGGATGTTGGGTCTAATGACATGGTAGTTCCTAGAGTAAGTTTATACTTCTTCTTTAGTTTTGGAAATGTCTGTTCGTTTTCGATTCTCTTAAGTCGTGGTGGTTTCGTCGAGAGGTTGTTTACGATTTCCTAGAAGAGATCTGTCCCTTGTGTTTTTTTCAAATAATTGAGTTTGGGTTTTGTTGTTTCATTTACCGTTGTCCTAGTATGAATAACTATTAATGGAATTCACATTTACCCAACTTACGGGGTTGGTTTTCTGTTTTTGACCGACTTACCTATGTTTTTGTTCTGGGGATATATACTACAGATATACTCTGGGTGGAGTTTGGATCCCTGTGTATGTCTGACTTTCACTTCCCGACCTTTTTCTATAAAGTACGTTTACCTCTGGTTTTCTTTCGTCCAGTTCGTTATGAGAATAGTCTATTTTATCTGAGACATTTTTTCCGACACTTTTCTCTGTTTCTTCCTGTTTTGTATTACTAGTTCCTAGTTAGGTTCTTCTTCTATATTGTTAATATTTGTATATACGTGGGTTGTATCCTCGTGGTGTTATACATTCCGTTTACGATTGTTCATACTTTCCCCTTTAATTGTCATTGTGTTATTATCACCCTCTGAAATTATAGGGTGAGTGTCGATACCTATCTAGTTGATTTGTCTTTTAATCGTTCCTTTGTGTTTGAAATTTACTATGTTACCTGGTTAGTTTGGATTAACTATAGATATCCTGTAAAGTGGGATTTTGTTACTTAAAGTGGGAGAAGAGTTCACGTGTACCTTGGAAGAGGTCCTATCTAGTGTAGGACCGAGTATTTAGATCCAAACCATTTATGTTTTTTTTTAACTTTAGTACAGTTTGTAGAAAAGACTAGTGTAACACCATTCTAATCTATAATTGATGTCCTTTTTTGTCATACTTTTTATGTTTGTATACCTCCGATTCGTTGTGTGAAGACTTATTGGTTGTTTAGTGTCTTCTTTAGTTTTTTCTTTAGTTTTATACGTATCTTTGTTTACTTTTACTTTCGTGTTGGGTTTTGGATACCCTAAGTCATTCTCATAACGATTCCCCTTCCAAGTATCGTTATGTTCGGATGGAGTTCTTTGTCCTCTCTTTAGGTTATTTATTGAATTGAGATGTGGATTTCGTTGATCTTTCCCTTATTTACTTCTTCGGGTCCCAATCATTTTCCTTTCTTTAGTGTTTTTGATCCCGTCTTTATTTACGTTCTCTTTGTTTTCTCTGGTATCGTTTTTAGTTGTTTCGATTTTCGACGAAGAAACTCTCCTATTTTTTTTATCTGTTTGGTAATCGGTCTGAGTAGTTCTTTGTTTCCCTCTTCTTAGTTTAGTTGTTTTAATCTTTACTTTTACCTCTTTAGTGTTGTCTGTTGTGTCTTTGTGTTTCCTAGTATTCTCTAATGATAGTCGTTAATATACGGTTATTTTACCTGTTGAACCTTCTTTACCTGTTTAAGAATCTTTTCATATTGAAAAGTTTAGACTTGGTCCTTCTTTATCTTTAGAATTGTCTGGGTAGTGTTCGTGTCTTTAGTTTTGGCATTTGTCTTTAGAAGGTTGTTTGTTTTCGAGTCCTGGTCTATCGAAGTGACCATTTAAGATAGTTTTTACATCTCTTCTCGATTATGGATAGGATGAGTTTGAGAAGGTCTTTTAACGTCTCCTTCCATTTGAAGGTTTGAGTAAGATACTCCGGTGGTAGTACGATTATGGTTTTGGTTTGAACGGTGTTTTTTCTTTTGATGTCCGGTTATAGTGACTACTTGTATCTACGTTTTTAGGAATTGTTTTAAGATCGTTGTTTTAGGTTGTTGTATAATTTTTCTAGTACGACGATGACGACGATTCAACGAAGTCAGCACAGGTTGAGACACGCTGGGGTATCTACCGTCGGGTGGTCCGAGGGGGCAGGGACCCTAAGAGGTCCGTTCTTGTGACCTCACCCAACGGTAAAGGAAGAGGTTACGTACTTTTACTTTAGTATGTAGTACTGATTCACCCGAAATAGGCTCCCTACGTTCCTAAGAAGTTATAAGTGTTTAGTTAGTTACACATGTGGTGTAATTTTTTAATTTTCTATTTTTGTTATACTGATAGAGTTATCTACGTCTTTTTCGGAAACTGTTTTAAGTGGTAGGTGAATACTATATTTTTGGAAGGTCTTTCGTCGTATCTTCCTTGTATGGAACCGTATTATTTTCGGTATATACTATTTGGGTGTCGTTTGTAATAGGAATTACCACTTTTAACTTTCGTAAAGGATATTTCAGTCTTTGTTCTGCTCGTACAAGTGAGTGTGGTGATGATAAGTTGTATCAAAACCTTCAAAATCGGTGTCGTTAGTCTCATCTTTTTCTTTATTTTCTTTGAGTCTAATCTTTTCTTCATTTTGATAGTGACAAACGTCTACTGTACTAGGAGATGTATCTTTTGGGATTTCTGAGGTGCTCTTTCAATGATTAATTACTTATGTCATTTTAACGTCTCATATGTTAATTGTGTGTCTCTGGGGAACGTAAGGATATGTGTTTGTTACTCTTTTGTCTTTCTCTTTAATTCCTTTGTTAAGGTGAGTGGTAACATTACTTTTTTTATTTTATGAAACCTTATTTAGATGGATTTCTTAATTTTCTGGATATATATCTTTTGATATTTTGTGACTACTTTCTTTAGTTTCTACTGTGTTTATCTACCTCTTTATATGGTACAAGTACCTAAGTTTCTTAATTATGTCACTCTTACTCATATGATGGGTTTCGTTAGATATCTAAGTTACGTTAGGGATAGTTCGATGGTTGCCATAAAAAGTCTCTTGATCTTGTTTATTAAAGTGTTAAACATACCTTAATGTTTTTTTGGAGCTTCTCGGTTTCGTTAGAACTCTTTCTTACCTTGACCTCCTCAGTTGGACGGACTGAAGTCCGACATGATGTATCGTTGTCAGTAGTTCTGTCATACTATGACCGTGTTTCTGTCTTTGTATCTAGTTACCTTGTTTTATCTTTCGGGACTCTATTTAGGTACGTACATACCTGTGGAATGGAAACTGTTTCCTCCGTTCTTATATCTTACCTCTTTTCTGTTAGAGAAATTGTTCACCACGACCCTTTTGACCAGTGGTGAACATTTTCTTACTTTGATCTTGTGAAAGATTGTGGTATGTGATTTATTTGAGTTTTACCTAATTACTAGATTTACATTCTGGTCTTTGGTATTTTGAGTACCTCCTTTTGTATCCGTTTTGTGAGAGACTGTATTTAGTGTCGTCCTAGGAGATACTGGGTGGAGGGTCTCATTACCTTTGTTTTCGTTTTTATTTGATTGCCCTGGATTAATTTAAATTTTCGAAAACGTATTACTTCCTTTGATATTAGTTCCACTTTTCTGTCGAAAGTCTTACCCTCTTTTATTATCGTTTACTTCGTTGACTGTTTGTTGATTAGAGTTTTTATATGTTCGTCGAAGATCTCGAGTTAAGGTCTTTATATTCGGTGGGTTAGTTTTTTACCCGGTTTCTTAATTTGTCTGTAAAGGGTTTTCTTTTGTATATCTACCGATTGTTTGTGTACTTTTCTACGAGTTGTAGTGAGTAATAGTCTCTTTACGTTTAGTTTTAGTGTTACTCCATGGTAGAGTACGACCAGTCTTACCGACGATAAGTTTTCAGATGTTTGTTATTTACGACCTCTCCCACGTCTCTTTTTTCTTGAGAGAATATGACAACCACCCTTACGTTTGATCATGTCGGTGATACCTTTTGTCACACCTCTAAGGATTTTTTGACCTTTATGTTGACGGTAAACTGGATCGTTAGGGTGACGACCCGTATGTGTGGCTGTTTTGGTCTTAACTTTCTTTGTGTACATGGGGTTACAAGTAGTGTCGTGACAAATGTTATCGGTCCTGTACCTTCGTTGGATCTACAGGTAGTCGTCTGCTTACCTATTCTTTGGACACCATGTATATGTGTTACCTTATAATGAGTCGATAATTTTTCTTACGTAAACTTAGTAAAGGTCACTCCACCTACTTTGATCTCGGATAATACGTCTCGGTTCATTCAGTCTTTCTTTTTGTGGTTATGTCATATAATTTCGTATATATACTTTAAATCTTTCTACCATTGTTACTGGGATATACACTCTGTCGTTTTCTCTGTGTCTACAATTCTTGTCTGACAACCTGAGACACCCTCCACTCCCACCCTACTATACTCTCTTATCGTAACTTTGTACAGATAATTGTATACACTTTATCTAGTGGTCAGGTCCAAACTACGTACTCCGTCCCACGAGTCCCGACCACGTGACCCTACCGGGACTCTCTACCCTACCCCTTCCTCCACCCTCCCTCCCAGTCCTACCCCTTGTGTACATGTGGGTACCGACTAAGTACACTTACATACCATTTTGGTGGTGTTATAACACTTCATTAATCGGAGGTTAATTTTAAATTTTTTTAAAAAATTCTTCTTCTTCCCTATGAAGGATTGATTAAAGTACTTGGATCGAAATTTGAATCAAAGTTTTAACCTGTTCCGTAGTCTTTCTTTTTCATTTAAATTCTGATTATAGGAAATATTTATGACCGGGTCTTTTGAAGTGTTTAATGTGTGTATGACTTGGATCTTTATGTGTGTTTTTATAATTTGTGTTTCTAGTTCACTCTAAATAAGGTCTCTATATTTCAACTGGGTTGTATGTTTTTGATTAGTTACACTATACGGTCGAACTAACTTATTTTACTTTTTAGAATAAAGTCATCTGTTTTCGTTCACTGTTTACACCTTAGTAAAAACTATTTTTGTCACTTCTTTGACCCTCTTTTTTCGTGTAAGAGTTGAACTATTTTCGTTAGATGACTGTTTGTTGATGACATTATGAATTCATATTTTCTGACTCTTGAAAATGGGATTTCATTCCTTATTCTGTTGTTACAAGTGAGAATAAAGATAGGTTGTATTATGACCTCGAAGATTGTATTGTAAATCCGTTCTTTTTATTTATTTTCTGGAGAATAAATTTTTCTTTCTTTTGTTTGATAGAGTGTCAAATATACTGGAACACATATCTTTGATGATTAACTTCCGTCTTTTCTTTTATAACCTTGACAAGTAGGTCAAATCGTTCTAATGTTTTTATTCTAGTTATATTTTTAAGTTAATATAAAGACATGTGATCACCACTTTATAAAAATTCTCTTTAATTCTTTTCTTAAGGTACATATTGTTGTAGTTGTCTTTATTTTATGATTCTTTATTTAGATTGTTTTCTTCATGTTCTGTATATTACTTTTGTTTTTTACAACAACTTTCTTTGATTTCTCCTGGATTTATTTACCTTTTCGTAAGGAATAAGTAACTTCTGAAATATAACGATTTTTACCATTATAAAGTGTTGTACTAGATGTCTATAACACACTTCCGAAAAACACATCAGGGATAATTTTTAGAGTCCTCTGAAAAAGACGGTCTTAACTGTTCGACTAGGATTTTAAGGATACCTTTAAGTTCCATGGATCTTCTCGATTTTTGTTAGAACTTTTTCTGTTTTCCACCTTTCGAGTGTGAAGGACTAAACTTTGACTGATGTCTTGTTGTCATAAGTTCTACACCAAAACCTTATTTGTTTCCATATTTATATAATTAGATTATTTTGAACTTTAAAGTCTTTATTTGAATACGTAAATTCCAGTCAACTAAAAGATTCTGTCAAGTTTCCCTCTTTCTTATTATAAAACTATACATGTATACCAACACCCGACTCTTATTCCAACCTGGTGTGGTTTGTGTTTTTACTTGAGTTTACCTATTATCTGTATAAATGTTCTCCTTTTGACATTTTTGACGTCAAGTCAAGTTAGGTCAGTGAATCAACACAGGCTTAGAAACGCTGGAGTACTTAGCGTCGTGCGGTCCGGAGGGACAGGTAGTGGTTGAGGACCTCAAGTGGGTTTGGGTACACGTAGCTCAGTCACTACGGTAGGTCGGTAGAGTAGGAGACAGTAGGGGAAAAGGAGGGCGGGGGTTAGGGAGGTCATAGTTCCAGAAACGTTTACAAAGTCGAGAAGCGTAGTCCACCGGTTTCATAACCTCAAAGTCGGAGTCGTAGTCAGGAAGGTTACTTGTGGGTCCTGACCAGAGGAAATGCTATCTGACCAATCTATAGAAACGTCAGGTTCCCTGAGAGGTCTCAGAAGAGGTTGTAGTGTCAAGTTTTCGTAGTTAAGAAGCCACGAGTCGAAAGAAGTGTCAGGTTCAGAGTGTAGGTATGTACTGATGACCTTTTTGGTATCGGAACTGATCTACCTGGAAACAACCGTTTGATTATAGAGACGAAAAATTATACAATAGATCCAACCAGTATTAAAGGAAGGTACCTCACAGAAAATTAAAGTACAAACGTTAGTGGTAGACGTCACTAAAACCTCGGGTTTTTTTATTTCAGACGGTGACAAAGGGGTAGATAAAGGGACTTCACTACCGTGGTCTACGGTACTAGAATCAAAGACTTACAACTCGAAATTCGGTTGATAAAGTGAGAGGAGAAAGTGAAAGTCGTTCTCCGAGAAATCAAGAAGAAGTGAAAGACGGTATTCGTACCACAGTTGACGTATAGACTCCAATAACTATAAAGAGGACCGTTAGAACTAAGGTCGAACACGAAGAAGGTCGGGTCGTAAAGAGTACTACATGTGACGTATATTTAATTTATTTGTCTCACTGTTATATGTCGGAACTACCTGAGGAAAAGGATAAACCTTGGTCAGAGAACAAGGTACAGGTCAAGATTGACAACGAAGGACTGGACGTATGTCTAAAGAGTTCTCCGTCCAGTTCACCAGACTATAAGGGTAAAGAAAGTCTTAAAAGGTGTCTAAGAACATTAGGTGTGTTTCAGAAACCGTGTCAGTTATTTCGTCTTAATCTTCAAAAAGACCTTGAGAGAACGAAAAAGGTACTAGGTCATCTACAACCGTTAAACTAGAGACCAAGGAGACGGAAAAGATTTTGGTCGAACTTGTAGACCTTAAAGTTCCAAGTGTATAACGACTTCGGACCGAACCTCTTAAAACTCGTAATGAAACGATCGTACACTCTACTCACGTTAACACACCATCAAACTCGGAAGAAACCGTAACGGAAAGAAACCCTAATCTTACCTTTGACTGGAAAAGGTCAGGACACCGGTGACGACTCAAAAGGTTTAAACGACTGTATAACTCACGTCGTGAAAGTGTCGTAGTAGAAAATCTTAAACTTTGTCGAGTTGACCTTAAGGTAGTGGAGGTGATCGAAACAAGTATCACTACGAAAGATTCCGGGTGAACTGAAGTATAAGGTCCTATAGACCGAGATCCACTGACTAGTGTGGTATCACTAATAGACCCAGCACTTCTAGAAAAAACATGTCAAGAAGACATATAAGGACGAAAAGAATTATAGAAGACGAAGACAATCCCGGTATGGTAAAGACAGGAAATAGTTCGGGTAGAAACGTACTTTACTAGGGAACCATAGAGATTAAAAGAACTTCTCTAGAGATCAGAAAGGATAAGACAACAAAAGGAGATAAAGAAACGTGACTAGCGACTCCTTCCGAAAGAATAGAGAGTAACGAGAAGAAACCTTGAGACGTAAGTCTACGAATATAGAAAGGAAAAGAGGAACCGAAAAGTGAAGAGAAGAAAAGTGTCGATAAACATTCCAGAGGGGTCTGTCGGTAAAACGGAAAAAAGTAAAGAAAAGGTACCCCTACCAGAACTAGGGACAGAGGACATGTTACAGTACTTGGAGACAGGTATCAAGGAGTCCGTGAGATAGATAGTCTAGATCCGGGAATTTAGATAAAGAGTGAAGGTGACATATTAGTATTCCCTAAACTAAATCCAGTATGGACTTACCAGATCACCAAAAGGGATGAAAGAAGTTAAAGTCAGACTTAAACCATTATTCCTCAAGTACTAGACTCGGTGTCAGTCGATGGTCAGAACAAAGACAACTGACATATCTCGAAGAGGTAGAAACCGACGTTTCTTATAATAGTTGGACTAAAGTCACAACTGGTAGACCACTACAGGTACACATCAGAAGAGAACACAACAACCTTCTCCCACAAACGATACTGGTCACACAAGAGAACCGTCTTCAGATAATCAGAAACGGGACGAAGTAAGGTATGAGGTTCCGGTTTAAACGGACAATGAGGTCCACAAAGAACTGAAGGATGAAAACGTAAGGTCAGGGGATATTACTTTTTCTGTAGAAAACCCCCACAATCAAGATTTTCCAGAACATCCAGAAGTATCTTGGTAAGTTGAAGTCGAATCCTCTTGTAAAATCCCATTAAGAAGTCGTGGAACTTTATCCGTTACGAAAGAATCTATATTTTGAGTTTAGTGTCCACTTGTTTCTTTCGTTTCTATTTAATTTGAAGTAGTTTTTATTTTTGAAACACGAAGTTTCGGGTAGTAGTTTATATTCTGTTAGGTAGTCTATATCTTTTATAAAGATTTAGTATAGAGACTATACCTTGAAAATATATATTATACATTTATTGTTGACTTATTATCTTCCTCTTGTGTTTGTTTTGATACGTTTCCTAAGGTTCCTTGTAAAGAGGTTTATTCTATATGGCTGCCGGTTATTCGTATTCTTTTCTACAAGTTCTAGTAATCAGTAACTTTCACTTTCAACGAGTCAGTACAGGGTGAGACACTGGGGGACCTGACGTCGGACGGTCTGAGGAGACAAGGTACCTTAAGAGATCCGGTCTTATGATCTCACCCATGGGTAAGGGAAGAAGTACCTTGAAGGGTTGTGTCCCTAGCTAGGGTCCAGAGGGTGTAACGTCCGTCTAAGAAATGGTTCCTCACTTTTAGTTTTGGTGTATCGGGTCCCTAATTCAGTGTGTGTATACCCGTATAATAGAAACTGTTTCCTCCGTTCTTATATGTTGTGTCTTTTTTATCGGAGAAGTTATTCACCACGACTCTTTTGACCTGTCTATGTACGTTTTCTTACTTTGGTCTTGTGGAAGATTATGGTATCTTTATTTGGTGTCTTTATTTGAGTTTTACCTAATTTTTGAATTTACATTCCGGTCCTTGATATTTCGAGAATTTCCTTTTGTATCCGTCATGTGAGTAACTGTGTGTAGGGTCGTTCTAAGAGAAGTTAGGTGAAGGGTCTCTTTACTTTTTTTTTCTTCTTTTTTTTTTTTTTGCTTGTTTACCCCGGTTTACTTTGTCTTCGAAAACGTTTCGTTTGTTATTTGTTCTAATTTTCTGTTGTGAGTCTTACTCTCTTTTATAAACGTTCGTTTTTTTGATTGTTTCCTAATTTGAGGTATATAACAATAATATATTCGTCGAGTATGTCGAGTTATATTCTTTTTGTTTGTCGGGTTAGTTTTTTACCCGTCTTCTGAATTTGTCTGTAAACAGGTTTCTTTTGTATATCTACCAATTATTTGTCTACTTTTCTACGAGTTGTAGTGAGTAATAATCTCTTTACGTTTAGTTTTACTAGGATACAAGTCCCGTTGTTTCTTCTGTGTCTGCAATTCTTTTCTGATAAACTGAGTCACCCTCTTCCTCTCCCACCCTACTAAACTCTCTTATCGTAACTTTGTATATGTAATGATATACATTTTATTTATTGGTCATCCTCAAACTACATACTACGTCCCGTGGGTTTCGGACACTGTTGGACCTCCCTATCTCACCCCTCCCTCTACCCTCCCTCCAAGTCCTACCTCCCCTGTGTACATATGGATACCGACTAAGTATGACTACATATCATTTTTGTAGTGTTATTTCATTGATAAGAGGTTAATTTTGTTTATTTAAAAATTTTACTGTTACTCCATAGTGGAGTGTGGTCAGTTTTACCAGTGTAAGTTTTTTAGACGTTCGTTATTTACGACCTCTCCTACACCTCTTTTCCCTTGGTGGAGTGAGACGTAAGAACCACCCTCATATTTGACTATGTCGGTAATACCTCTTGTCATACTTCTAAGGAGTTTCTTGATCCTTATTTACATGTTATACTAGGTCGTTAGGTTGATGACTCGTATATGGGACTCTTTTGGTGTTAGATTTTTTGTGTACATAGGGTTACAAGTATCATCGTGATAAATGTTATCGGTATGTACCTTCGTTGGATCTACAGGTAGTTGTCTACTTGCCTATTTTTTTTACACCATGTATATATGTTACCTTATATTGAGTCAGTATTTTTTCTTGTTTAAAATCAGTCAAGATGACTGTACCTATTTGGATCTCGAACAATATGTCGTACTTCTTTGAGTCTTTCTCTTTTTATTTATAGTGTATAATTACGTATATATACCCTAGATCTTTTTACCATAAGTACTTGGTTGAAAGTTCCTTCCTTACCTCTCCGTCTACACCTTTTACCTGAACACCTGTATCACCCCCTTCCTCTCTCACCCTACTTACCTCTTTCATCGTAGTTGTATATATGTGATAGTACACATTTTATCTGTCGACCACTCTTCAATAATACATTTTGTCCCTCAAGTCAGACCACGAGACACTACTGGGTCTCTCTACCCTAACCCCCTCCCCTCCCTCTCAGTTGTCCATCTCTTACATATATATTAATACCAACTAAGTGTAACAAATGTCGTCTTTGGTTGTATAGTATTTCGTTAAGAGGAGGTCAATTTTTTAGTGTACCTCTATAGTGAAGTATGAGCGATCCTACCGATTTTTGTTTTTATTTGTTATTGTTTACGACCGTTACTACACCTCTTTGACCTTAGAATTATGTAGAGATTACCCTAACATCTTCCAAGTCAGTGAAACCTCTTCCCAAATCATCAAGGAGTTTTTGAACTGTATGTTAACGAAAGAAGAAAATTTTTTTTAAGATAAAAAAAATTAATCTCTTTTTCACGAAATGTTACAAAACAACCAAAGACGGTAAAATGTGTAAAATGTGTACTATCGTATATATACAGTTACGATGGAAGAGTTAAACAGACTGAGAGAGGAAGGGGACGACACAGGTGTTCAGTCAAGATTCAGACAGAGGTAAGGAAGGGACGTTTATCCAAGTAGTCATGGTAAAAAGATGTAAGGTATACATACGGAATTATAAACTGTAAACACAAAGAAAAAGACTGAATGAAAAAGACAATGAAAAGACTGGAGACATATTGTCCGACATCCAAGTAGGTGGAGTGATGTTGACAGAGTTTAAGTAAGGAATTACCGACTCATTATAAGATAACTTATTTACATGGTATTTAAGAAATAGATAAGTAGACAGTTACCTGTAGATCTAACGAAGGTACATGACCGATAACGTTTATCACGACTTTACTTGTTACGTCATGTACACGAAAAAAATATTAACACCAAAAGAGTCCCATATACGGTTCATCACCCTAACGACACAGTGTACCATGTAAAGTCAAATGGTCTATCGCGATCACCATTTCTTGGTCGGACGTTGGGTCATCTATATTCTCTACACCTAAGTTAGGGACCTAGTCCTTCTAGGGGACGTCCTCCCGTACCGTTGGGTACGGTCATAAGAACGGACCTCTTTGGATACCCGTCTCCTCGGAACTTGCGATGTCAGGTATCCCAGTGTATCTCAGTCTGTACTGACTTCACTGAATCATACGTGTGTACCATGTAAATAAGAGAAAAATTTCCTTAGAGGTATGACAAGAGGTATTACAGACATAGTCAAATATGAGGGTGGTTCTCACTTCCCCCCAAGGAAAATGAAGTGTAGGAGAGGTCTTAAATAACAAACATCTAAAAAATACTACCGGTAAGACTGTCCACACTGTACTATGGAGTAACATCAAAACTAAACGTAAAAAGATTATTACACGTTGAAACTCGTAGAAAAGTACACAAATAACCGGTATACATACAGAAGAAACCTCTTTACAGACAAATCCAGAAGACTGGAAAAATAAATAACCCAACAAACAAAAAGACTATAACTCGTTATACTCGACAAATACAATAAAACCTCTAATTAGAAAACAGTCAATGAAGTAAACATTACTAAAAGAGGGTAGAACTACCAACAAAAGAGTAAACGAAAATCAAACGAGGTGACACGTTTCCAAAAATTCAAAATAATCTAGGGTAAACAAATATATACAAAAATAAAGGTAATTAGATCCTTCACCCAGTCTCTCTTAGATCGACACTAAATACAGTCTCACATGACGGAGACAAAAGGAGATTCTCGAAATATCAAAGACCAGAATGTAAATTCAGAAATTAGGGAAAACTTAAATAAAACACATGTCATAATCCTTCACCAGATTAAAGTGAGAAAATATATATCGAGAACTCAAAAGAGTCGTGGTGAACAACTTCTCCGACAGAAAAGACGTAATACATAAGAAGGGAGGAAACAGTTTCTATTCCACGAATATATACGTACTAAAATTGAGACCTAAAAGAAAGAACAAAGTGACCAGTCATAAAGTCTAAAACACGGTCGTGGTATGACAGAACTAATGATATCGAAATATCATATCAGACTACAGTCCCTCCAACTAGGGAGGTCGAGACAAAAAGAAAGAGTTCTAACGAAACCCATAAACACCAGAAAACACAAAGGTATATTTAATTATATAAAACGAGATCAAAACACTTTTTTACGGTAACCATTAAATTATACCTAACGTAACTTAGACATCTAACGAAACCTATCCTATCAGTAAAAGTGTTATAACTAAGAAGGTTAGGTTCTTGTACCATATAGAGAGGTTGACAAACACAACAGAAACTAAAGAAAGTAACAACAACAACAAGTCAACGATTTAGTACAGACTGAGAAACGTTGGGATATCTGACATCGTACGGTCCGAAGGGACGGAAAGTGATAGAGGGTCTCAAACGAGTTGAAGTGTACGTAACTCAACCACTACGATAGATTAGTAGAGTAGGAGACGACGAAGGAATAAAATGGAAGTCAGAAAAGGTCGTAGTCCCAGAAAAGGTTACTCAGCTGTGAAATACAGTCCACCAGTTTCATAATTTCGAAGTTGAAGTCGTAGTCAGGAAGGTTATTTATAAGTCCCACCTAAAGAAAATCCTAACTGACCAAACTAGAGGAACGTCAGGTTTCCCGAAAGTTCTCAGAAGAGGTCGTGGTATTAAACTTTTTCGTATTCAAGAAACCACCAATCGGAAGAAATACCACGTTGAGAGTGTAGGTATGTACTGATGACCTTTTTGTCATCAATCTGATATATCTGGAAAAAGTCGGTTAATTACAGAGACGAAAAATTATGTGACAGATACAAACAGTACCGAAAAGAAGGTTTCTCGTACTCAGAATTAAAGTACCGGAGTCAGTGACAGGTGTCACTAATGAACCTAATGACACTACAATTTACCAAACGGAACCTTTACTGTGTTCTAGTAAGACAGTAAAAACTCTAACGTGGGTTTATGATGCAAAACTTACGAAAACGACTTATACTTCCATTGAGGTAAAGAAGATTCCATAAGAACGGGTGTCATCATCTATATTACCAGTAGACTTAATTTCAGTGGGTAAGAATAGGTGAAATCAAGTGACTAAAGGATTCTACAGTTACAAGTGAGAACGGGAGATGACAAACTGGTGTAGGTTAAATGAAACTAAGTACTTGAATTGTAAGGTCCCAGGATACAATATAACAAGAAATGTCGTAGCCTGAAATGAAAGTGGTGGTCTGTATAGGTGTTGACTCACAACAAAGGTGAAACCGGGTCGGATAAGTTAAGAAAGACCTCGATAATCATTAACGGGAGACGGGAAAGGGTTATAGTATGACTTATCGAAGACTGTACCCCCTCCCCCGCGAGCCGAAAGTCACAGTATATAAGAGCCGTATGACAAAACCCCCAAGAACCTCATCTTGTGACCTCACCAAACGATAAGGAAGAAAGTCACCTGACGCAAAACAGACTTGAGAGGTGATACTGGGTAGGTGGGTACGACCCACCGGGACGTGTCTTACTGAGTATCGAAGTAACTCAATGTGTTCGGTTGAACGGTGTTGTTCTGACTAGATAGTAGACTGACACTAGGTACTAGAAAGTAATGACAGAATATCAAAAAAAATGATTACGCCTTACTTCGTCCCGTTTCTGATTATCTCAAAACGGTTCTTTTACGTGACCAGTATCGTTTGTGGAGAAGGTTGTTGTGCTCTCTTCTGAGATGTGTACCTGTAGTGGTCTACCAGTTGTGGTTTTATTCTGACTAATATAAGAAACGTCGGTTTCTACCTCTTCGANAGGAGACAGTAGGGGAAGAGGAGGACGGAAGTTAGAAAGGATCGTAGTCCCAGAAAAGGTTACTCAGTCAAGAAACGTAGTCCATCAGTTTCATAACCTCAAAGTCGAAGTCATAGTCGGGAAGGATACTTATAAGTCCTGACTAAAGGAAATCCTAACTGATCAAACTAGAGGAACGTTAGGTTCCCTAAGAGTTCTCAGAAGAGGTTGTGGTGTTAAGTTTTCGTAGCTAAGAGGTAGAGAGTCGAAAGAAATATCAGGTCGAGAGTGTAGGTATGTACTGATGACCTTTTTGGTATCGAAACTGATCTTCCTGAAAACAGTCGTTTCACTACAGAGACGAAAAATTATACGACAGATCCCACCAGTATCGAAAAGAAGGTTCTTCATTCTCAAAACATTGAAGTAACGACGTCAGTGGTAGACGTCACTAAAACCTCCGGGGGTTTTATTTCAGAGAGTGACAAAGGTGACAAAGGGGTAGATAAACGGTACTTCATTTACCCTGACCTACGGTACTAGAATCAAAAGACTTACAACTCAAAATTCGGTTGAAGAAGTGAGAGGAGAAAGTGAAGGTAGTTCTCCGAGAAATCAAGAAGCGAAAGAGGGTATTCCCACCACAGTAGACGCATAGACTCCAATAACTATAAAGAGAGTCTTTAGAACTAAGATCGAACACGAAGTAGGTCGGGTCGTAAAGTGTACTACATGAGACGTATATTCAATTTATTCGTCCCACTGTTATATGTCGTAACTGTATAAGGAAAGGGTTAAACCTTGGTCAGACAATAAGGTACAGGTGAAGATTGACAACGAAGGACTGGACGTATGTCTAAAGAGTCCTCCTTCCAATCGACCAGACCTTAAGGATGGACAATTTCTTAAAAGGTGTCAAACAACACTAGGTGTGTCAGTTTCCGAAACCGTATCAGTTGGTTCGTCTTCATCTACAAAAAGACCTTAAGAGAAGAAAAAAGATACTAGGTTATCTACAACCATTAAACTAGATACCAGAGACGGGAAAGATTTAGGTCGAACTTGTAGACCTCCAAATCCCAATTCTATTACAACTTCGGATCGAACCTTTTAAAACTCGTAACGAAACGATCGGACACTCTACTCACGTTAACACACCATCAAACTTGTAAGAAACCGTAACGGAAAGAAACCCTAACCTTACTTTTGACTGGAAAAGGTCAGGACACCGGTGACGACTCAAAAGGTTTAAACGACCGTATAACTCACGTCGTGAAAGTGTCGTAGTAGAAGTGTCGTAGTAGAAAATCCTCAACTTTATCGAGTTGACTTAAGGTAGTGAAAGCGATCGAAACAAGTATCACTACGAAGGATTCCGGGTGAACTGAAGTGTAAGGTCCTACAGACCGAGATCCACTCACTAGTATCGTAACACTAATAGACCCAGTACTTCTAGAAAAAACATATTAAGAAGACACATAAGAATGGTTGAGAAGAATTATAGAAGACGAAGACAATCGAGGCATGGTAAAGACAGGAAATAACACGGATAGAAATGTACTATACAAGGGAACCATAGAGATTATAAGAACTTCTCGAGAGATCAGAAAGGGTAAGATAACAAAAGGAGATAAAGAAACGTGACTAGTGACTCCTTCCGAAAAATAGAGAGGAACGACAAGAAACCTTGAGACGTAAGTTTACCCATATACAAAGGAAAAGAGGAAACCGAAAGTGCAGAGAAAAAAAGAGTCGATAAACATTCTGTAGGAGTCTATTGTTAAAACGGAAAAATGTCAATAAAAAGAACCCCTACCAAAACTAGTGACGGACGACATGTTACAGTGCTTGGAGGTAGGTATCAAGAAGCCCGTGACACAGATAATCTAGATTAGGGAACTTAGATCAACAGTGAAGGTGATATACTAACACTCCCTAAACTAAATCCAGTATGGACTTACCAGATCACCAAAAGGGGTGAAAGAAGTTAAATTCAGATTTAAACCGTTATTCCTCAAGTACTAGACTCGGTGTCAGTCGAGGGTCAGATCTAAAACGACTGACATATCTCGAAGAGGTAGAAACCGACGTTTCTTATATTAGTTAGACTAAAACCACAACTGGTAGACCACTACAGGTACACATCTCAGAAGAGAACACAACAACCTTCTCCCACAAACGATACTGGTCACGTAAGAGAACCGTTGTGAGATAATCGGAAACGGGACGAAGTAAAACATGAGGTTTCGGTTTGAACGGACAATGAGGTCCACAAAGAACTGAAGGATGAAAACGTAAGGTCAGGGGATACTACTTTTCCTGAATAAAAAATCACAATCAAGATCTTCCAGAACATCCAGGACTATCTTGGTAAGTTGAAGTCGAAGAAGTCGGAATGACCAACCTCGTATCAGAACCTAATGAGACAATAACTTACCAAACGGGACCTTTACTTGTCTCTAGTAAGAAGTATAAACTCTTACGTGGGTTTGTGACGTAAATCCTGAGAAAACAACTGATACTCCCTATGAGATTTCCTAAGAACGGGTGTCATCTTTTATATTAGTTCTACCGTCTCATCATTCTACACACAAGTAGAAGAGGACAAACTTGAGGTTTTAATGTTGAGTGACGACATGTTGGGTCTCTTCCTTTACCGTTGGGTGAGGTCATAAGAACGGAACTTTGAGGGTACCTGCGTTCTCAGACCATCCGACGTCAAGTACCCCAGCGGTTCCCAGTTTGTCGTTGAAGTGAAAGTGAAAAGTGAAAGTACGTAACCTCTTCCTTTACCGTTGTGTGAGGTCACAAGAACGGACCTCTTAGGGTCCCTGCCCCCTCGGACCACCCGACGGTAGATACTCCAGCGTGTCTCACCCTGTACTGACTTCGTTGAAACGTCGTCGTCGTCGACATGTTCGTATTTCCTCTTACAACATAAGGTGGTTTTATGTTATGGGGTGTAGATTCCCGTTTCCTCTCCGGGGTCGTTCTGTCAACCTCTCCACTTTAGTGTAAATCTTAGTTCGGGGTATGGGTGATCTCTGCGAACTCCCGAGTTTGTTTTGGAACACACGTGGTCCTGGGTCTCTGGGGTGTCTCTGACTCGGTGTGGACGCAAACTCACAAACTCACACAGGACACCTCCATACCCAGAAGTTACCGGACGACGTCCCCGTCCCTGAGACACACGTCGTCCGGACATAGTGTGTCGAACACGGTATACGGGAGAACCTCCTCCAGTGGTAATTTGGGTGGTATCTTGGAGACTCGTCTACTGAGTGTTTGACGTCTTGTTCATATGGTTTATTTAAGAGTGTGTCAATTCTTTCAAGATCCTGGGTGACGTCTAAAGGGTTGGACCCCTAGACCGTTTCCCTGACTCTTGGTCCATTAAACTGAAACCTCCGGTCACCCTAAACTAATGTCTTGAATGTGTCCTGACCCCTTTGTCTGAGAACCTCCTGTGTTTGTTTTGGAACACGTGTGGCCCTGGGTCGTCTTGCCTCGTCACTGGGGTGTTCTCTGATGGGTCTGAACGGTCACTCACAGGGTCTCAGAGGTCACCTCCACACCCAACCGACACCGGACGAAGTCCCAGCCCCCGTGACTCACACAGTCACGCACGTACCCTGAAAAACTTCCTCCAACGGTAATAGAAGTAATGGAGGTGGTATCAAACCGGAGTCCAGTTGGTTGTCGGGACGGGTAGTTGTCTTTTAACCTAATTTCTAAACGACTCGTACCGGGACGGGTAGCTTTGTTCTGGGTCAAAGGGGGTGTCAGTCAGAAAGTGTAGTCCTTCGAAGGTAATCGGGGAATAGGAATAAACAGTCTCCCGTCTGTCTTACTTTTGGTGTTAGTGTCTTTTGATTAGTTTGACTAGTGTACCTGGTGTCGGAACAAATTGAGTTGCTTTGATACTCGGTACGGTACACCTCGGTGGGTTCTGCCTGTCCAGTACCACCTCTCAATACTGTTTTGCAACAGGTGACCTCTTCCGTTACCGTTTGGTGAAGTCATAAGAACGGAACTCTTGGGGTACTTGTCATACTTTTCCGTTTTTTTATACTGCGAAGTTGTATTTGAGGGATCCAGCCATCCACGGTTTATATGATGTCCTCTTCTCACCTCTTTATTGAGGTCTTTCTTACTTCTCTGCCTCGGTTTCGTTTTGTTGAGGGTCAAAACCCACACTGACCACTACCCTCATTTCAGTTACGACATTTCTTGTCATAACGTATCCTTGTACCTTACGATCCAGGTACTAAGTTCCATTTAATCTTCACCAGTTTACTCTACCGTTTACACTTATAGCTGTAAAATCCTTAGTCACTTGATTTTACCTGACCTTACCCACTTAAATTGAGTCTACTGGTAACATAGATGATGACACCCGTTCTTAGGGAACCTTCTTTACCTCATCGGGAGTATCAGTTGTTTTCTTTTACGTCATAAACCCACGACAGAGTTTTTGTTATCTTACTAGAGATAATCGAAGGTTCCGACGTGGATTCCTTTCAAGAATTTAAGAATGAATACCGTAAAGATTTTGACGATCGATATAACAAAAGATAGAACGGACAAAATGTCTTAACAGAGAGAGTGTAATGATTTATACACTGCCTCAAAGATTACTTTCCTTCTACATATCAAGGTATACTCTAGTTACTAACATTATTACATTGAGATATATACCCTTTACTTCGTCCCGTTTCTTATTATGTCAAAACGGTTCTCTTACGTGACCAGTATCGTTTGTGGAAGAAGGTTGTTGTGTTCTCTTCTGAGATGTGTACCTGTAGTGGTCTACCAGTTGTGGCTTGAGTCTAACTAATATAAGAGACGTCGTTTTCTACCTCTTCGAGATATGTCAGTTGTTTTTGTTCTGGTCCTCGACTGACACCGAGTCTAGTACTTGAGGAATAATGGTTTAAGTCTGACTTTAACTTCTTTCATCCCTTTTGACGATCTGTTAAGTCCATACTGGATTTAGTTTAGGGAATACTAATATGTCACCTTCACTCTTTATCTAAATTCCCGGATCTAGACTATCTATCTCACGGAGTACTTGATACTTTACTCCAAGTACTGTAACATGTCCTCTGTCCCTAGTTCTGGTAGGGGTACCTTTTCTTTACGTGTTTTCGTTTTACCGACAGACCCCTCCGGAATGTTTATCGACACTTTTCTTCTCTCCACTTCTCGGTTCCTCTTTTCCTTTCTATATTCGTAGACTTACGTCTCAAGGTTTCTTATCGTTCCGCTCTATTCTTTCGGAAGAAGTCGCTAGTTACGTTTCTTTATCTCCTTTTCTTGTCTTACCCTTTCTGATCTCTAGATAAGTTCTTTTAATCTCTATGGTTCCCTTGTAAAGTACGTTTCTACCCGAGCTATTTCCTGTCTTTACCATACCTGGATTCTCTTCGTCTTCTATAATTCTTCTCCACCGTTCTTATGTACCTTCTTGACATGTTCTTTCTAGAAGTGCTGGATCTATTAGTACTACTACACTAGTGATTAGATGTCGGTCTGTAGAACCTTACACTTCAGTTCACCCGGAATCTTTCGTAGTGATACTTGTTTCGATCACCTCCACTACCTTAAGGTTAACCCGACAAAGTCTAGGACTTTCTACTACGACACTTTCACGACGTGAGTTATACGGTCGTTTAAACCTTTTGAGTCGTCACCGGTGTCCTGACCTTTTCCAGGCAAAAGTAAGGTTAACGTTTCTTTCCGTTACGGTTTCTTACGAGTTTCATGGTGTGTTAACGTGAGTAGAGTGTACGATCATTTCATTACGAGTTTTAAGAGGTTCGGTCCGAAGTCGTTATGCACTTGGCACTTGAGGGACTA
>SJYO01009642.1:132823-150000 GCA_006410555.1 Capra ibex
TCTCTAGTTTAACGGTTGTAGACGACCTAGTAGCTTTTTCGTTCTCTCGAGGTCTTTTTGTAGATAAAGACGAAATAACTGATACGGTTTCGGAAACTGACACACCTAGTGTTATTTGACACCTTTTAAGACTTTGTCTACCTTTATGGTCTGGTGGACTGGACGGAGAACTCTTTAGACGTACGTCCAGTCCTTCGTTGTCAATCTTGACCTGTACCTTGTTGTCTGACAAAGGGTTATCCTTTTCCTCATGCAGTTCCGACATATAACAGTGGAACGAATAAATTGAATATACGTCTCATGTAGTACTCTTTACGACCTGACCTTCTTTGTGTTCGACCTTAGTTCTAACGGCCTTCTTTATACTTATTGGAGTCTATACGTCTACTGTGGTGGGAATACCGTCTTTCACTTCTCCTTGATTTTTCGGAGAATTACTTTCATTTTCTCCTCTCACTTTGTCAACCGAATTTCGAGTTGTAAGTCTGTTGCTTCTAGTACCGTAGGCCAGGGTAGTGAAGTACCCTTTATCTACCCCTTTGTCGTCTTTGTCACAGTCTGAAATAAAAACCCCCGAGGTTTTAGTGACGTCTACCACTGACGTCGGTACTTTAATTTTCTACGAATGAGGAACCTTCTTTTCAATACGGTTGGATCTATCATATAAGTTTTCGTCTCTGTAATGAAACGGTTGATTCCAGGTAAATCAGTCCCGATACCAAAAAGGACACCAGTACATACCTACACTCTCAACCTGACACTTCTTCCGACTCGTGACTTCTTAACTACGAAAACTTGACACCACAANCGTTCCTCTAGGTTGGTCAGGTAAGACTTCCTCTAGTCGGGACCCTAAAGAAACCTTCCTTACTACGACTTCGACTTTGAGGTCATGAAACCGGTGGAGTACACTTCTCAACTGAGTAACCTTTTCTGAGACTACGACTCTCCCTAACCCCCGTCCTCCTCTTCCCCTGCTGTCTCCTACTCTACCGACCTACCGTAGTGGGTGAGCTACCTGTACTCAGACTCACTTGAGGCGCTCAACCACTACCTGTCCCTTCGGACCATACGACACTAAGTACCCTAGTGTTTCTCAGCCTGTGCTGACTCGCTGACTTGACTTGACTAAGGATCCATAAAATAAGAAAAACAACGTTACCACTTACTCTAACAAAGGAATTAAAGAGAAAGACCAAAAAGTAACCATCATATATCCTTAAGTTCCCTAAAGACACATAATTAAAATACGGGACACTGGTATGATTGAAGTGACGAATCGAGATCTTTAAAAACAACCTTAAAATCCTAAAAGATACATATCATAGTACGGTAGACGTTTATCTCAAAAAAGAAGAAAAGGTTAGACCTAAGTAAAATAAAGAAAAAGAAGAGACTAACGGTACCCATTCTGAAGGTTTTGTTGTGACTTATTGTGACCGTTCTCACCGTGTAAACAAAGACTAAAATCTCCTTTACAAAATTCAAAAAGTGATAACTCTTATTATAAACGACACCCAAACAGTATATACCGGAAATAATACAACTCCATCCAAGGAAGATACGGTCAAGAGACCTCCCAAAATTAATATTTACCCACATCTTAAAACAACTTTCGAAAGAGACTTAGATAACTCAGCCAATAAACCAAAGATAGAAAGTCAAAGAATTATACTACTCGGTGTTTCTAGGAACGTAGGAGCACTATTTGGGGTGAACTAGTACCATCTACTAGGAAAATTTCACAGTGACCTAAGACAAACGATCTCGAAACAACTCCTAAAAACGTAGATACAAATAGTTACAATTACAGGATATTAAAAGAAAAAAACACCATAGAAACAGAACAAAACAATTGTCCCACTACCACCGAGTAATCTACTCAAACCTTGAAAAGGAGGGAGACTTTAATAAACCTTGTCAAACGTGTACTATCGACAGTTGAGAATCTCTATGAAAGACTGAGTTGTTAGACTAGGAATTTATAGATGACTTAGTTTGACTTTTGTTCAGTTCGTTTTTTAACATGTTATCACAAGTATTCTCGAAATAAGTATTACCGATTCGTCAATTTTGTTGGGTTTATAGGTAGTTTCTTACTTTTTATTTCTCTTAATCAATATGGGTATATTATCTTTCGGAAGGAGTCACTAGTCACGTTTCTTTATCTCCTTTTGTTATCTTACCCTTTCTGTTCTCAGAGAAGCTCTTTTAATCTCTATGGTTCCCTGGTAAAGTGCGTTTCTACCGGAGTTATTTCCTGTCCTTACCATACCTGGATTGTCTTCGTTTCCTATAATTCTTCTCCACCGTTCTTATGTGTTATCTTGATATGTCTTTTCTAGAAGTACTGGGTCTATTAGTGCTACCATACTAATGAGTGGATCTCGTTCTGTAGGACCTTATGTTTTAGTTCATCCCGGAATCCTTCGTAGTGATACTTGTTTCGATCACCTCCACTACTTTAAGGTCAACTCGATAAAGTTGAGGATTTTCTACTACGACACTTTCACGAAGTTAGTTATACAGTCGTTTAAACCTTTTGAGTCGTCACCGGTGTCCTGACCTTTTCTAGTCAAAAGTAAGGTTAGGGTTTCTTTCCGTTACGGTTTCTTACGAGTTTGATGGCGTGTTAACGTGAGTAGAGTGTGCGATGATTTCATTACTAGTTTTAAGAGGTTCGGTCCAAAGTTGTCATACACTTACCTCTTGAAGGTCTACAAGTTCGACCTAAATCTTTTCCGTCTCCTTGGTCTCAAGTTTAACAGTTGTAAGGGACCTAGTAGCTTTTTCGTTCTCTCAAGGTCTTTTTGTAGATAAAGACGAAATAACTGATACGGTTTCGGAAACTGACACACCTAGTGCTATTTGACATCTTTTAAGACTTTCTCTACCTTTATGGTCTGGTGGACTGGACGGAGAACTCTTTAGTCATACGTCCAGTCCTTCGTTGTCAATCTTGACCTGTACCTTGTTGTCTGACAAAGGTTTATCCCTTTCCTCATGTAGTTCCGAATATATAACAGTGGGACGAATAAATTTAATATACCTCTCATATAGTACTCTTTACGACCCGAAGTCCTTCGTGTTCGACCTTAGTTCTAACGGCCCTCTTTATAGTTATTGGAGTCTATACGTCCACTGTGGTGGGAATACCGTCTTTCGTTTCTTGACTTCTCAGAGAACTACTTTCACTTTCTCTTCTCACTTTTTCAACCGAATTTCGAGTTGTAAGTCTTTTGCTTCTAGTACCGTAGATCAGGGTAGTGAAATACCGTTTACCTACCCCTTTGTCACCTTTGTCACCGTCTGAAATAAAACCCCCTGAGGTTTTAGTGACGTCTACCACTAACGTCGGTACTGTAATTTTCTGCGAATGAGGAACCTTCTTTTCAATACTGGTTGGATCTGTCTCATAATTTTTCGTCTCTGTAATGAAACGGTTGTTTCCAGGTAGATCAGTTCCGATACCAAAAAGGTCATCAGTACATACCTACACTCTCAACCTGTTATTTCTTTCGACTCGCAACTTCTTAACTACGAAAACTTGACACCACAACCTCTTCTGAGAACTCTCAAGGAACCTGACGCTTCCTTAGGTTGGTCAGGTAGGATTTCCTCTAGTCAGGACTTATAAGTAACCTACCTGACTACGACTTCGACTTTGAAGTCATGAAACCGGTGAACTACACTTCTTGACTGAATAAACTTTTCTGGGACTACGACCCTTTGTAACTTCCGTCCTTCTCTTCCCCCACTGTCTTCTACTCTTCCGACCTACCGTAGTGGTTGAGTTACCTGCACTCAAAGTCATTTGAGCCCCTCAACCACTACCTGTCCCTCTGGACCGCACGACGTCAGGTACCCCAGCGTTTCTCAACTTGTACTGACTCGTTGACTTGACTTGACTATACTATCAATTTCTATACCATCAATTTCATTACTTCATAATTATGTACTTTGTTGTGACTAATTAGATCTTTTGTATTACACATTACTTTCTTGGGTTGATTTTTCCTTTGTACATGATATAATAAGGAAGATAACCTTACAATTGACATTCGTTTTAGGCTCTTTCTTTTATCTCTAAGGGTCCCCGACCTCTTTCCCCTCTCTATCCTTCACTATCTTTCACTGATTATTTATGACTTAAAGAACAACTTTCTTTTCAAGAACTTAATGTAATACCACTATCAACGTTTCGAGGAACTTTTATGATGGTTGGTGACGTAACATGCTGAATTTTTTACTCCAAATACCATAAACTCATATGGTGTGACGTAAAATCCTTTACTTTTTTTTTTAAGATTTCCGTTGGTATCATAAGTATTGTATAACGATCTAGATGTATCTATACGTACATATACGTATATATAGTCATATTTTCATGTCCATAATAAACAATAGATACTTTGTTTATTTAAATTTTCAAAGATTGTCCTTTTCTATTTCCGGTCTATCGGGGGTTACGTTTGAAAGACGGTATCATCGTTATGACGTTTGTCTACATAGTTTTGATCCGACCTGTATGTGTGGTTCCTTTGGTCTTATCTTTCTCTGTGTACATGGGGTTACAAGTAGCATCGTGACAAATATTATCGGTCCTGTACCTTTATTGGATCTACAGGTAGTCGTCTACTTACCTATTCTTTCGACACCATGTATATGTGTTACCTCATAATGAGTCGGCAATTTTTCTTAAGTAAACTTAGTCAAGACTACTCTACCTACTTTGACCTCGGCTAATATGTCTCACTTCATTCGGTCTTTCTTTTTGTGGTTATGTCATATGATTGTGTATATATACCTTAAATCTTTCTACCGTTACTGCTGGGACATACGTTCTGTCCTTTTTTCTGTGTCTACACATATTGCCTGAAAACCTGAGTCTCCCTCTCCCTCTCCCACCCTACTAAACCCTCTTACCGTAAGATTGTACATATGATAGTACATTCTTAACTTAGCGGTCAGATACAGACTGCGTCCTATGTCGTACGAACCCCGACCACGTACCCCTACTGGGTGTCTCTACAATACCCCTCCCTCCACCCTCTCCCCAAGTACAAACCCTTTCGTACATTCTTAATTTCTAAAAATTTAATTTATTTATTTATTTGTTTATTTGACACCTTTTTTTTTTTTGATCCGATAAGGAGTCCGTACTCAAAGTACTAACCAAGATGAAGAGTCTGAGTGAATCTAAGACGAACGAAAGGTTAGGACCGAGATGTCGAGAGATACCTGTTGTACTCGTTGACTATAGGAACCCATTCTAAATAAAACCAATTCGATAGGATTCCGAACGAGACAACCAGTATTAGTATGTGAGACTAAGTGTGTCTCTAACCGTCCACATCTATAATAAATATCAGTATTCCCCTTTCTTTATAAAATAAATAATGTGACGAAATAACCCCTAATAACTGTATTTTTATCGACATATAGTAAACTATAATTACATAGTTTAACCAATATTCTTTAAAGATTCTCTCTTTTACATGTTTTCTTCCTTTTCTTTCAGGTTTCGGTGTTGGATCTTCCACAGTTGGACATCTGTTGAAAATCTCCTTCTCCCCTTTTTTTTCTGTGTTTGTTTTTTTACTTATCTTAGGTGCGACCTTCCTTCTTGTGGTCCTCTCTCGGTAAAGTACTTTAAGTTTTCCAAAGTTCCTTCTCCTTTATCCGTCGTTCAAGTTTCCATGATCTTTCAATTTGTCCCCACCTCCTTACTATGAAACTATACTGTAGTTCGACCGATAACCTCTTGTTCCTTTTTTGTCAAATCTCCTATCTTCCCGTAAACTCTGAACAGTCCCCCATCACACTTTCACCTCTGTTAAATATTACTTTCAAAGTGACACTTTCCGTCGTCTACATGCCTTGTTCTTAATTGTCTCTTCACAGTGGTTCCCTTCCATAACAAATTTTACCTCTTGTTACCTCGAACTAACATACGACCACCCTTATTGACGATCTCGTCCTCTTCTATCTCTACGTTCTCTTTGGTACCAATATACGTCCCCAATTTAGAAAGTTTTCTATTCTCATTTCTAACCTAGTGGACCACTGTGACTGAAACAATTTTAATACTGGATGTACGGGGTACTAAACATGAGGATAAATTTCTACACGACTATGGATGTAGGGGTACCTGTGGTCCGAGGAGACAGGTACCCTAAAAGATCCGTTCTCATGACCTCACCCAACGGCAAAGGAAGAGGTCCCTGGATGTAGGAGTTCCTTCCGGTTTAACTCTTACTCACTAATCACGTGGTCCTTACCGGTCTTCTACTCCTTTATTCCAAACTTCAGGTTCTCTAGGTCTGACTCAAGACTACCAATTAGATCTAGCTGTTTAAAGTTAAGACTCTTTACATACTAAATCCCTAATAACACGTGGTGACTATCAAGATACCGTACACAGACACACACGTATGAGTTTCCTCCCACTTTCCACCTGTCTAGGGTGACGAACCTCTTACTCTTCAGCAATGTTACTTCCTATAATTACCTCCACTGAAAGAGGAAAAGTTCCCCCTCTTTTCCCGTCAGAAGTTCTTTTCGATCCTTGTCTCTAGTTGGGTCTTTCTTAGAGGGTTTTCCGAAATTGAAAATCCTTCTTCACTCTCTACGTACTAAAAGTGACCTGAAATACTTGTAAATACAAATCGGTACTAAAGGATCATCAAAACCAGGTTTAATAGAAAGGGAAACAATGGAAAGTGGACAATCTTTTTTAGACGAACATAGCATGTCAGGTCTCACCACAAATCTCCCTAAATTCCTTTTCCTGTAGGGTCCTTTGATGAACGAACGTAATGACAAAGAGACCAGGTAGAGGTTCCCTGAGAGGAGGATCTATAGGCCCGTCTGGTCGTAGGTCCGCCTAGACCCTAGGAGACTTTCTCTACACTGTCTCTTCACCGACCGTTCACCTATAACTCTCACTTATCCTCCGTTTTTAAGGGAGAGGTTTTTGTTTATCTGTAGACTTTTTGTGGGACCCCAGTCCTCGTACCCGTTCGGAAACCCAAGACATTTCACACCCAACAAGTCAACCTTATCTTTACTTTAAGGAGTCTGTAACCTACGAAGAACAACAAGACAGCGAGTCGGTACAAACTGAGACGTTGGGGTACCTGTGGTTCAAAGGGACAGGAAGTGGTAGAGATCCTCAAACGAGTTTGAGTACAGGTAACTCAGCCACCACGATAGGTTGGTAGATAGAGTAGGAGACAATACGGAAAGAGGAGGACGGAAGTCAGAAAGGGTCGTAGTCGTAGAAAAGGTTACTCAATCGAGAACTGTAGTCCACCGGTTTCATGACCTCGAAGTCGAAGTCGTAGTTCGGAATTTTATATATAAGTCCTAACTAAAGTAAATTTTACCTGACCAAACTAGAGGAACGACAGGTTCCCTGAAAGTTTTCAGAAGAGGTCGTAATGTCAAGCTTTCGTAGTCAAGAAACCACGAGTGAGAAAAGTGTAAGTATGTACTGATGATCTTTTTGGTATGGAAACTGATATATCCGGAAACAGTCGTTTCATTACAGAGACGAAAAATTATACGACAGACCCAAACAGTAACGAAAAGAAAGTTCCTCTTCTCCCAGAAAATTAAAGTGTCGACGTCATTGGTAGGTGTCACTAAAACCTCGGGTTCTTTTATTTCAGAAACAAAGGAGTAGATAAACGGAACTTCACTACCCTGACCTACGGTACTAGTAATACAAAACTTACGACTCAAAATTCGGTGTAAAAAGTGAGAGGAGAAAATGGAAGTAGTTCTTCGATAAATGAAAGACCTATATACCGTTTCGGTTATGTCATAACATTTCATTTTTTTTTATCATTATTATTTTAATTTTGTTTTTTGTTTTTATTTTTTGATATTATATTATTTTATAAACAACAAGATTCCGTTTTTTTTTTTTTTTCTTCTTCGAGAAATGACGGAGAAGTGGAAGACGGTATTACGATCACAGTAGTCGTATAGACTCCAATGACTATAAAGAGGGTCGTTAGAACTAAGGTCGAACACGAAGTAGGTCGTACCGTAAAACGTACTACATGAGTCGTATATTCAATTTACTCTTCCCACCGTTATATGTCGGAACTACATGAGGAAAGGGTTAAAACTTGGTCAGGTAACAAAGTACAGGTCAAGATTGATAACGAAGAACTGGTCGTATGTCCAAAGATTCCTCTCTCCAGTCTACCAGACCATAAGGGTAGTGAAATTCTTAAAAGGTGTCAAACAACACTAGGTGCGTCAGGTTCCTAAATCGTATCAGTCACTTCGTCTTCATCTACAAAAAGACCTTAAAAGAACGAAAAAGATACTAAGTTGTCTACTACCGTTAAACTAGAGACCTAGAGACCAAGGAGACGGAAAAGATATAGGTCGAACATGTAGACCTTTAGGAGTCAAGTGTATTATAACTTCGGATCGAATTTCCTAAACCTCGTGATGGAACGATGGTACACTTTACTCCCGTTGACACGTCATCAAACTTATAAGAAACCGTAACGGAAAGAAACCCTAATCTTACTTTCAACTGTAAAAGGTCAGGACACCGGTGACGACTCAAAAGGTTTAAACTACCGTATAACTCACGTTCCAAAATTGTCGTAGTAGAAAATCCTAAACTTTGTCGAGTAAACTTAAAGTAGTGGAGGTGATCGAAACAAAGGTAACTACGAAGGATTCCGGGTGAGTTGAAGTGTGAGTTCCTACAGACCGAGATCCACTTACTAGTGAGGTAGCACCAACAGACGCAGTAAGTCTAGAAAAAACATATCAAGACACATAAGAACGGTGGGAGGAGAATTATAGATGACGAAGACAATCTAGGTATGACAAAGACAGGAAATAACCGGGTAGAAACCTTCTTTACAAGGGGACCATAGAGATTAAAAGATCTTCTCTAGAGATCAGAAAAGGTAAGATAACAAAAAGAGATAAAGAAACGCAACAAGTCAATCCTTCCGAAAGAACAGAGAGGAACGATAAGAAACGTTAAGACGTAAGTCTACCCAAATAGAAAAGAAAAGAGGAAACGAAAAAGTAAAGAGAAGAAAAGAGTCGATAACCATTTCGACTCTTGAGGAGTCTGTTGGTAAAACGGAAAAACGTAAAGAAAAAGAAGCCCTACTAAAAATTGTTGTGGAGGACATATTACAGTCTCTTCCCTTACCGTTGGGTGAGGTCATGAGAACGGACCTTTTAGGGTACCTGCCTCCTCGGACCACCCGACGTCAGGTACCCCAGCGATTCTCAGTCTGTCCTGATTCGCTGAAGTGAAAGTGAAAAGTGAAAGTACGTAACCTCTTCCATTACCGTTGGGTGAGGTCACAAGAACGGACCTCTTAGGGTCCCTATCCCCTCGGACCACCCGACGGCAGATACCCCAGCGTGTCTCAACCTTTTGTCGTCGTCGTCATTGTCGTCGGACATGTTACAATACTTGGAGGTGGGTATCAAGAAGTCCGTGAGACAGATAGTCTAGATTAGTGGACTTAGATAAACAGTGAAGGTATTATTAGCATTCCCTAAACTAAATCCAGTATGGACTTACCAGATCACCAAAAGGGATGAAAGAAGTTAATTTCAGACTTAAAAACGTTAGTTCTCAAGTACTAGACTCAGTGTCAGTCGAGAGACAGAACAAAAACCACTGACATATCTCGAAGTTATAGAAACCGATGTTTCTTATATTAGTTAGACTAAAGCCACAACCGGTAGACCACTATAGGTACATATCTCAGTAGAGACACAACAACCTTTTCCCATATACGATACTAGTCACGTAAGAGAACCGTTTTGAGACAATCGGAAACGAGATAAAACGTGAGGTTCAGGTTTAAACAGACAATGAGGTCCATAGAGAACTGAAGGATGAAAACGTAAGGTTAGGAGGTACTACTTTTCCTGTAGAAAAAGACCATAATCGAGATCTTCCAGAACATCCAGAAGTATCTTGGCAAGTTGAAGTCGAAGAAGTCGTAATCACCGTGTCTGCACCTAATGACACTATAAATTATCAAATGGAACCTTTGTTTGTCTCTATTAAGACAACAAAAACTCTGACGTGGGTTCATGACGTAAAGTCCGAGAAGCAACTGATACTACCGATGAGGTAAAGAAGATTCCCTAAGAACGTGTTTCATCATCTATATTACCAATATACTTAATTTAAGTGGTAAGACCAGGTAAAATCAAGTGACTAAGGATTTTATAGATACAAGTGAGAACGATAGAGGACAAACTGGTGAAGGTTTAATGGAACTGGGCACCTAGATTGTGAGGTCCAAGTATACGTTATAACAAGAAATGTCGTAGTCTGAAATGAAAGTGGTGGTCCGTGTAGGTATGGACCCGTAACAAAAACCAAACCGAGTTGAAGAAGCAAGGAAGACCTCGTCAAAGAGACGAGAAGAGGTCATCGTATAGTCCGTGGATGGTTGGACCCATTAAGTAAACGTCACAGAATAGAAAAACAGAAAAGTTTGACGAGTACCCCAAGAGTTCCGTTCTTACGACTTCACCAATCGGTAAGGGAAGAGGTCACCTTCTGTAATCTGACTCAACAACATTTTGTGTCCTTCACTACCCGTCGACCCTGGGACCTTTACTATCATCCCGACATGTTTACCTGAAGATCTCTGTAGGATGTCGTAACACTCTCTTCCCTCACCATCTACCCCTGTATAGGGTCTAAAAACACGACAGAAAGAAGGGTTTGACCACGGGACTTTGTAGAGTGTAGGACGGACCCTCGGACCAACAGGTCAGAGACTTTACTCCCCCTTTACGTTTCGTCCATTATCCGATGAACCCTATTCACCCATCCCTTCTCTACGAACGAACCAAGACGACGAAAAGTTTAAGTCCTCCGACCGTCTCTGGGGACAGGAGAGTCAGAGGTGTTTCGGGACCACCTTGTCCCGACTCCGTCCTTCACCCTCAAGTTAGTTGATCAGAGTACCAGACCTATCGTCAGAGGGTCTTATTTCTCCTCTCCTCCCTCAGTAGACAGGACTCACTGAAGGGATGACCCCTAGTATCTTGAAAAGACCCTCATCATATAGACTTAAGACTGATCTTCGTTCAAGAGACGATCTTTTAACCCTGATGACCTTTAGATGTAGTACTTTATCCCCGATGTTCCACTCTTGTCCCTCTCACTCAACTCATCGTCCTCAGGACCTTAGACACCCGTACCAAACCTCCATTGTTTTTAAACAACCGTTCGTCCACCGATTTCCGATTCCTTTGGATACAGACGGTTGATACATTCATGTAATACTTGTCCATCTTTAGGATCTAAATATAACGTGACGAGATTTTGAAGATAGAAGGAGGGGTCCTTCACCCCCGTCCCGTTCCATCTTAATTTATGGTACACGGAAAAGTTAGGGATTTATCATCGAACACATGGAGTCTCCTTCTCTCTCACGTGTGTAAAGAGACGAAAAGAGAAACAAAGTACGAATCAAGGATCTGTACTGTCCTTTGTTATGGAACCAATGGTACCTTTGACTTCGACTCACTACGTAATGTCACACCCACCTTTCGTTTCCACCAGAACTATATTTCCGAGAACCCTCATCTCTAAACTCGTTTAAAAAAGTTATACTCGTTTCGTTAAGGTTAAAGGTGTCCATACTCCTAGGGACGTTAGTGATGTGTCTTTTGCGTTTCCACGTACGTGTATGTACGTGTACGTGTACCTATGTCTATAGCAAAGGGTGTAGTACGACGTTCCTAAGAACACCCAAATAGACTCGATGTTGGGGAAGTTGTATACAGTAGAGGGAGAGTAGAGAGGAGAGGACAGAGAGAGAGAGGATGAACTAACAGAAAGTCAAAGAGGGGTGAGACAGAAGGGGTAGGGAGTGGAGAAGAAGGGGAGGAATCAAAAAGTAAGACTATAAGGTGACACGGAACTAGAAACAGGAAGGAGGAAGAGAGATATAAAACGAGAAGGAGAGTGGGGGAGAGGGGACGGGGATACATACTTCACTGATTGTTAAGTAAGTGAGTTATTACTAACCGGATTATACCCGGTACATAAAACTGGGCTGAGTAACCTGGTTGAAGTAACAACGTGACGTTTAATCCTATTCACTATACCTTAATTTCTTGTTCTTCGATATTTACACTTGTTATCCCCTGGATTAAAGGGACCCCTCGAGTCACTTCCTTTACGGTAACTGTAAACGGTGGCTCGTAGTGGAATAACGGGGATATCCAAAATGACGGAAGACAAAGTGCAACCCCAGTGATGGAAGGAAATATCGTACCACCCTGGGAGTGTATTCCACAGGCCGTGTGAGAACTTCCACCCTTGTAATTTAGATTACCCTACGGATGAAGAAACTTAGACTGATTGCTTGTCTAGTTTTTTCCATTCCTCGACAGAGTAGAACAGTGACGTAGGAACAAGGACGAAGGTTCAAGGGGTCTCCGTGGAAACAAGTACGGGAAGTAGGTAAGAGAACGAGTAAGAAAGAAAAGGTAGAGAAGGAACAGGGAGACCGGACCGGTCTAGAAAAGAGAATCTCAGGATTGGGGTGTTCCTGTTTTTCCTACCCGACGACGACGATGACGATTCAACGAAGTCAGCACAGGCTGAGACATGCTGGGGTATCTGTCGTCGGCTGGTCCGAGGGGTAGGGACCCTAAGAGGTCCGTTCTTGTGACCTCACCCAACGGTAAAGGAAGAGGTTACGTACTTTCACTTTTCACTTTCACTTCAGCGAGTCAGCACAGGTTGAGAATCGCTGGGGTACCTGACGTCGGATGGTCCGAGGAGGTAGGTACCCTAAAAGGTCCGTTTTCATGACCTCACCCCACGGTGACGGAAGAGACTTTCCTACCCGTTCCTCTGTTATTATTAATATTTCATAATCTTCCACCTTTCGTCTGTCAACTCACAATATACTGAACCACCTAAATCTCGGGTTGTCACTCCTTTCGGGGTTCGTTATCAGAAATTAGGGGGGTGGTCTGGAAGGTTGACAGACGCTCTAACCGTTACCGGTCATGGGGATGTTTAATCCCAATCACCCCCCTCAACATTTAACGTACTAACAAGAATCCAATCAATTCTTTGTATTTGTGGTCTCGGGGAGAGTTGTTTAATTAAAGAGGTTTGTGATCCTTCAATCTCTTCTCTGAATTGTTAGACCTCCCTCACTTAGTCGTCTAAATACCTGGAGTCCTAGTCCACTTTCGTCCGTAGGTTTGGGTTGTGTCCCTAAATTCATCTTTTACATGACATGTATTTTAAAGATAGGAGATAGAGTACGGGTCAAACTCTCTGTCTCACGACCGTGGAACGGAAAAGGGGTACCTATGTCCTCCAAGAAGGACCTATTAGTTTAGTAGGGTTCTCATCTCTAAAGTATTAATCTCACCCGTTACCAGAGGTTCAAAAGGTATAATCGAGTTTTATTAAAGATTAAAGTTACGAAGAAAGAAATTCTGTATCCAATAAAACCTCCGTGTAGAAACAAATGTTAGTATAGACAATGGTTAAATATGAAATTTACTGTAAAATAACAACTACCACCAGTTTTTTTAGTGGTTTCTTAAATAAGAAAAATAGAAGAACCTTCAGATAAATATACTGATAGAAATAATTTAAAAGGTACCTTATGTTGTTTTTTTTACCTTAACGTGTTTTGTATTTACAAGACTAGACATTTCAGAATGTAGTGTTTACTGACCCTTTGACGTGGGTCCAGTCCTCTAAACCGTAACGACCGTTTAACTTCGGAGATGAAAGAGTGATGGTAGAAGATGGAGTCGTTTAGATTGGTCATAAACCCAAAATCGTGGAATTAAAACTGACAAACATTTTATAACTTGTGTCATGTACCCGAAGGGACCACCGAGTCCCCATGTCATAGACAAACGTTACGTTCTCGGTGTCCTCTTCGTACAACCTGGGGACCCAGTCCTTCTAGGGGACCTTCTCCCGTACCGTTGGGTGCAGTCATAAGAACGGACCTCTTAGGGTACTTGTTTCCACGGATGACCCGATGTCAGTTCCTAAAGTTTCTCAGCCTGTACTGACTTCCCTGATACGTACGTACTTGTGTGGATATTATTCATAAATAGCAAAATTTTTTAAAACAAATATTACTAAATATTACTACCCAATAAATATTACAACCCAATCAAAGATGACATGTCGTTTCATTAAGTCAGATGTACATATATATATACATATATATATATATACATATATATATTCAAAGTATAAGAAAAGGTAATACCGAATAATTTCCTGTGACTTTTCTCAAGGGACACGATATGTAATACTGGAACAACAAATAGACAAAATATACCTCTGTAAACATAGACCTTTAGGACTTGACGATTAAATAGGGAGGTTGTGAGCGATTTATATATAAGGATATTAGATGGACTAAAACTGTTGTAATATAAAAATATGTAATTCAAGTCAAGTCAAGTCAGTGAGTCAGTACAGACTGAAAAACACTGGGGTACCTAACGTCGTATGATTCGAAGGGACAGGTAGTGGTTGAGGATCTCGAACGAGTTTGAGTACAGGTAGTTCAGTCACTACGGTAGGTTGGTAGAGTAGGAAACAACAGGGGAAGAGGAGGACGGAAGTTAGAAAGGGTCGTAGTCTAGAAAAGAGTACTCAGTCAAGAAAAGGAGTCCACCGGTTTCATAACCTCGAAGTCGAAGTCGTAGTCAGGAAGGTTACTTATGTTCATGACTAAAGGAAATTCTGAGAATTTTCAGAAGGGCTTGTGATGTCAAGTTTTCGTAACTAAGTAGTCACAAGTCGAAAGAAATACCAGGTTGAGAGTGTAGGTATGTACTGATGACCTTCTGGTATCTAAACTGATCTACCTGGAAACAGTCGTTTCATTACAGAGACGAAAATATATAAAAATATATAACCATAAACGAAAAAGTACCACAATCAAATGGTCCACCGTGATCACCATTTCTTAGACGGACGGTTACGTCCTCTGTATTCTCTGCACCCAAATTGGGGACCCAGTCCTTCTAGGGGACCTCTTCCCTTACCGTTGGGTGAGGTCATAAGAACGGACCTCTTAAGACACCTGTCTCCTCGGACCCCCTGATAGCAGGTATCCCGGTGTTTCTCAGCTTGTACTGACTTCTCGGAATCGTACGTACGTATCAACACTAAGTGACTAAAGGTAATGACTTATCATATTTATACATACTGGTATGGTGTTGAACCATTACGGAAGATAAAGAAAAAACAATATTTAAAATAACTCAATAAAGACCTAACTAACTCAGAAGTAACGACACACCTGAAAAGAGATCAACACCGTTCACCCCCGATGACAGGTCGACGCAACGTACCGAAGAGTAACGTCACCGAAGAGAACAGTACCTCGTACCCTAGATCCCGTGTGTCCGAAGTCATCAACACCGTGGACCTGAGTCACCGACGTCGAGGACCCGAGATCTCGTGTCCGAGTTGTCAACACCGTGTACCCGAATCAACGAGACGTCGTACATTCTAGAAGGGTCTAGTTCCTAGGTTGGACTCAGAAGACGTAACCGTCAACCTGAGAAATGGTGACTCGGTGGTTCCTTCGGGTTATGGAAGATAAATATTATCTGTAAAGTCATCAAACGTCAGGACTTCATGACTTTTACAATGACATCACTTGTAAGTACAGATACAGGAGACTAAGGAATTTCCGATATGAACCCTCTAGTGAAGATAACGAAGACACCGTTACAGACATACTATTACCTATCGGACCAGAAAAAGTACTAGAGTCTCCCTTTCAAAAGTTGTGAAACAGTGATTCACTCCACTAAAACATCCGGAAATTTTCTATAAGAAAGAAGAGTCGTTAGTGGGAGACAAAAAAGTCAGATTGAAGTAACTCCGAAAGTTACCGATTCAACTTCTAGAGAGAACCATTTACAGTGTAACGCGAACTTTTACAAACCCAATAAAAGTTTATAGAAAAGTATAAATAAAGATTGTATTAGGTGTCATACACTTATTATTCTCTTGTCTGAGACATATTAAAGTTTTGGAAATCTGGTACTTTAAAAACGTGGAACAAAAGACAGGGACCTTTACAAGGTCACAGAGGATGAAATGTCAGATCCACTTGAACTTATCTTAAACATAGGGTGACAACACACTTGTAACATATTCAGAATTAATATAACTTAGCCAAGTGTCACGAAAAGTCCAACTGTGATAAGAAGATGAAGAGATACGACGACGACGATTCAGCGTAGTCAGTACAGGCTGAGACACGCTGGGGTATCTGCCGTCGGGTGGTCCGAGGAGACAGGGACCCTAAGTGAGATAATTAAAAAGTCAAGTCAACGAGTCAACACAGGCTGAGAAACACTGGGGTACCTGACGTCGTGCGGTCCGGAGGGACAGGTAGTGGTTGAGGGTCTCGAACGAGTTTGAGTACGGGTAACTCAGTCACTACGGTAGGTTGGTAGAGTAGGAGACAGCAGGGAGAGCAGAGGCCTGAAGTTAGAAAGTGTCTTAGTCCTAGAAAAGGTTTCTCAGTCAAGAAGTGTAGTCCACCGGTTTCATAACTAAAAACTCTCAAACTATAACTTTGTGGTTGACTTTTAGGATTATATAGATGTGATTTTTTCATTAACGTTATATAACACCTTGAAACACATTGGAACAAGACATAAAAGGTTCAGAGACCATTTACGCAATAGTATAAAAGTAAATTTTTTACTTTTAATTTTTTCCATAAGGACAATCTAATTCTGTCAAAGGAGAATAACGATTAAAGGACTCATAAAAATAGTATTTACCTATTAATACAAATATAACGTAAAATTTTAATAAATGGTCAAATGACTAGGTAACAACTGTATATTGTGACACATTCGAGTTCCCTATGTTATACTACTAAAGTATGTACATACATGACACTTCACTAATGGTGGTATTCCAGTCAATTGTAGAGGTAAAATACATACATGTTACACACACACACACACACACACACACACACACACACACACAACTCTAGCATCGGGTGGTCCGAGGAGACAGGTACCTTAAGAGATCCGTTCTTATGACCTGACCCAATGGTCCGCTAAGAGGCCCCATAGAAGGGGTGGGTCCCTAACTTGGGTCGAGAGGACGTAACGTC
>SJYO01009712.1:0-10000 GCA_006410555.1 Capra ibex
CCGTGTCCCTTGAAAGGTTGAAGTCACTTTCGGAGGTCGACGGTGAAGACGAAAGTGAGTCGTGAATGATAGGATATAATTTTGGCAGATTTACAGTTCTTCGTTGTCAATCTTGACCTGTACCTTGTTGTCTGATCAAGGTTTAGTCCTTTCCTCATACAGTTCCGACATATGACTGTGGGACGAATAAATTGAATATACGTCTCCCGTAGTACTCTTTACGACTCGACCTACTTCGTGTTAGACCTTAGTTCTAACGGTCTTCTTTATAGTTATTGGAGTCTATAAGTCTACTGTGGTGGGAATACCGTCTTTCGCTTCTTCTTGATTTCTTGGAGAACTGCTTTCACTTTCTCGTCTCACTTTTTCAACCGAATTTTGAGTTGTAAGTCTTTTTCTTCTAGTACCGTAGACCAGGGTAGTGACGTACCCTTTATCTACCCTTTTGTCACCTTTGTCACTGTCTGAGGTAAAACCCCCCGAGGGTTTAGTGACGTCTACCACTGACGTCGGTACTTTAATTTTCTTTCGAACGAGGAACTTTCTTTTCAATACTGGTTGGATCTGTCGAAGAATTTTTCGTCTCTGAAATGAAACGGTTGTTTGTAGGTACATCAGTTTCGATACCAAAAAGGTCATCAGTACATACCTACACTCTCAACCTGATATTTCTTTCGACTCGCGGCTTCTTGACTACGAAAACTTGACACCATAACCTCTTCTGAGAACTCTCAGGGAACCTGACGTTCCTCTAGGTTGGTCAGGTAGTATTTCCTTTAGTCAGGACTTATAAGTAACCTTCCTGACTACAACTTCAACTTTGAGGTTATGAAACCGGTGGACTGTGTTTCTTGACTGAGTAAACTTTTCTGGGACTACAACCCTTTCTAACTTCCGTCCTCCTCTTCCCCTACTGTCTCCTACTCTACCAACCTACCGTAATGGTTGAGTTACCTGTACTCAAGCTCATTTGAGACCCTAAACCACTATCTGTCCCTCCGGACCGTACGACGTTGGGTACCCCAGTGTTTTTCAGCTTGTACTGAGTTACTGACTTGACTTAACTCGACGAATTGAAAAGGGTCGGGAGACAGAATTGTTCGAGGTGTATCTCTGTGCAAGGAATGTCCGTCCTTACTCTCGACTCACAGGATAGAGGGAATTAAGACGGATCACATCCAGGAAGGGGAGAGGACCAACTGGTAGAACGAAACATTTGATTCTCCAAAACACGTCACTGTAGAGATTCCCGTAACTAGAGTCCCGTGTGTCGTCCCGAAATCATTCACGTCGACCTTCCTGAGCAACCGAAGTGGTTCCACTTGTTGTCGTTCTACCTCATCTACACCTACGACGAAGTCTTTTTCGTTCAAACACTCTGAAAGTTTTTCTGGGTAGATCTGAGGTGGTCTCCAGAACCAGTCACACATAATCCTGTGTAATATGTGTCTTTTCGTAGTCTCAGAAAGATGGAGTTCCTAAGTCACCAGTTTGTTCTTGATGGTTGTTGTTTAAGGTCTGTGTTTCATTCTCAGTCTAAGATCTATGGATCAAAGTTTGAGTTCAATTGGTATGTACACTCAGATTCATAAGTAAGATGATTCATAACTACTTCGTTACAATTACAAACTCCGGTATACGACCACTCCTTATTTAGTGAAACTTTAAGATCTGAAATGATTCTTAAAGTTTGGTTGTCTTACTGTTCGTTTTATTTGTTTCCGGAAAGGTGTCTTCAGTATACGTCATGATTTTTGAACCGAAGATTGCACGGAATTTGTTTACTACCTTCTTTTCTTGACCGTCGGTTCATCGTCCAGTGGATCAGGGTAAGAGGTTAAAATTTTTTGTACGTAGGGAGACCCAGTAGGGTCACTCCCTACCCTATCCCTCCCTCCCTCCACTCTCCCCCCAAGTCCTACCCCTTGTGTACATGTGGGTACCACCTAAGTACAGTTACATACCGTTTTGGTAATGTTATAACATTTCATTAATCGAAGGTTAATTTTAAAAATTTTTATTCAGTTTTTTTTTTTTTTTTTTGTTGGAGATTTCACAATGTGTCTCTCCCCTTTTTTTCTTGATCTTCGATTCTTCTCCTCTTTTCTCTACAGTCCGTCTCCCCTACCGTACTCGGTCGTGACCTCCACTCAAACCCTGGTCGGACCTACTGACCCCTTTCAGACTCCAGAACACGGGACCTGTTAAAATTCTTTTCCGATACAGATTTGGTGTTCCGACACACGTATCTTGTACACTAAGGTCTCCGTCTCACTCGGAGGATATTAAAGTGTTGTAGTGAGATCTGAGTTCTAATACGTCTTGTAAAGGGGGACTGTGTATGTGTTTTTCTTTTTTTTATTTTTCGTACGTAGTAAAAAGAAGAAAAATTTATAAATAAATAAATAAATCGACACAGTCCAGAATCAGTAAAGTACGTCGTAGAAAACGACACTACGTCTGAGAGTTCGACACCACACGTCCGAGACCTCGTACGTCCGAGTTGTCAACACTGGGTACCCGAATCAATGAGGTACCGTATTCTTTAGAATCAAGAGGTTGTCCCTATTTTAGGTACAGGTGACGTAGCGTTCCGTCTAAGAATTGGTGATCTGGTGGTCTGGTGGGATAAGTAGTGGGAAGGATAGGGACTCCAGACCTAAGTCGTTGATGTTTATCGTCCTCCTTTAGACGGTAGATAGGGAGTGTGGGATTTCGTGTCTAGGGTGACAGGAGGTGTGTGACCTTCGTGTACGACATAAAAGGACAGGACCGGAGTCATACTACGTTTTAAAGAGATACTACCTAGAAGACACTCCCCTTCTCTCCCCTTTCTCTCTGTGGTCCGTCTCGTTCGACTCAGAGGGTTTCATGTTTCCGAAAGGACTCGAGAGAAGGGACTAGAGATGTCTCAAGGACCTTTCGTCTCTACTATCTTTTGTCCTCGTTTGAGTGACAAACTTGTTCACGGACGACTGAAGACGTAGGTGACGCGACTCACCTAGCAGGTCCTCCATCTACAGACGCAGGACTATGTCCCGAGATCTTTTACATCTCTCCGTAGTCCTCTCGTGTGAAGTGTAAGGGACTTAGAGTAGAGACTTAGCACTGTCACAAACTTTTGAGAAATACAAGTAGGGTTCTCGGATCCCTTTCTCGGTTCTGGGACGAAATGTGTCCGGGTGGACCACTCGTCGCAGACACACGAGTGTTGGTGATCCTCGGTACCTCTTCCTCCCCGTCCTACTGTTGACTTTACGGTAAATGGACCGCTCCGACTGGGCCCGAAAGACGGGGGGTGAGTCACATCAAGGAGCCAGAGGATACTGTCAATCTAGAGATAAGAGGTCTCTGACATTTAGGATGTATCTCTCTCTTTTCCCTTTTTTTTTTTTTTTGTTTAATTTTACATAACAGGAGGACGGTAGAATCGGGAAGTCGTAATCATGAAGTATGTTCACAAACTAGTCGTCGTCACATAAAAATATCGTTGATTTAACATTGAAACTTGTAATTTTTTTTTTTAAGAGTCCCAAATTACACAAAAGTAAGATATAAAAAAGTGTCATAAATACGTAAATTGGTAATATTGTCCATAAATAACTCGTAGTTGATATGTCGTCCGTAGTGAGACCCGTGTTCTTAAGTCGGTACTCTTTTGTTTCCGAGTCTTAAAGAAAGGTACCACCCTTTGCCTACCGTACCTTTTAACTGGACTCGTGTTCATGACTCCTGTCCTTCCTTTTCCTTCGGTCGAGTCCGTCTACCTCTCATTTCCCCCCTCCACTCAGGTGTAACCGTACACTCCCGAGACGAGCCTCCCCACACTCGTCTGGACCCGCCCCCAAGAGTCCCTCTGGACCTCTTCGACGAGGTGTGTCTCCCTCCCTACTCACGTCCCCGGTGTCCCTCTACGGGTTCCCCAAGTCCTGTTCGTTCCTCCGGTCCTCTCGTTTCGTCCCATTCTTACTCCCCTCACTCCCGTCTCTGTCTCGTCCTCCTCGGACCCCAGTGAGGTCATTTCCTGATTCCCCGCATAACTGTACCAACTCCAAAAATTCTTTAGTTAGGACGGGAAACACCTTTTGTCTGTTATTACCCTCTTTCCACTCCCGTCTATGTGCACTCCTCCGATGACCTTATTAGATCCACTCTCTACTGTCACCGGTCCTGGTCTGACCTTCGTCCTCCTTACCTCTCTTCCCTAGTGTGAGGTCTGTGTGAATCTTCCACCTCAGACCTTCTGGACGACTGTCCTGTCAACACCCGACATTCTCTTCTCCTGATACCACAGACCCCACTCCTTCCCCTTCCTGTCCCAGAGGTAAATGACTCAACCCCTTCTACCACCTCCTTACAAATCCTCTAAAGAGAAGACCTGTTCGACTCTACTGGAGGGCCACCACAGTGTCACGTCGACCTGTACGTCCACACTTCCAGACACGATCTTCGTGTCCACACTCTCGGTCACCGGGTCCTCCACTTCCGTGTCCAGAATCAAATAGTTCTTCATTTACACAGAATTTGTTATGTAAAATGACTAGAGTCGGAGTCGAAGGGTAACAGAGACTTCTCTATTATAGAGTGGACACAGAAGGTGTCACTATGAATTCCGTTCACCATCTGACTGTTCTAGTCATGTTTTTTACTCTCATCTTTTTTATTCTTATACTTTTCTATAAGCTGTCTTTACAGTAATCCTTTAATGTTTAGTTTTGTTCTATGATGATATCTAGATAAGTCAAGTGAAGTCAGGTCAACGAGTCAGTATAAGTTGAGAAACTCTGGGGTACTTAACGTCGTTCGGTCCGGAGGGACAAGTAGTGGTAGAGGGACTCAAGTGAGTCTGAGTACAGGTAGCTCAGGTACTACGGTAGGTCGGTAGAGTAGGATCCAGTAGGGGAAGAGGAGGACGGGAGTTAGGGAGGGTCGTAGTCTCAGAAAAGGTTACTCAGTTGAGAAGCGTACTCCACCGGTTTCATGACCTCAAAGTCGAAATCGTGGTAAGGAAGGTTTCTTTAGGGTCCCAACTAGAGAAAGTCTTAACTGACCAACCTAGAGGAACGTCAGGTTCCCTTAGAGTTCTCAGAAGAGGTTGTGGTGTCAAGTTTTCGTAGTTAAGAAGCCGCGAGTCGGAAGAAGTGTCAGGTTGAGAGTGTAGGTATGTACTGGTGTCCTTTTTGGTATCGGAATTGATCTGCCTGGAATCAGCCGTTTCATTACAGACAAAACTTATACGACAGATCCAACCAGTATTGAAAAGAATGTTCCTCATTCGCAGAAAATTAAAGTACCGACGTCAGTGGCAGACGTCACTAAGACCTCGGGGTTTTTTATTTCAGACCGTACAAAGGTGAGAAAGGGGTAGATAAAGGGTACTTCACTACCCTGACCTACGGTACTAGAAGTAAAAGACTTACAACTCGAAATCCGGTTGAAAAAACGAGAGGAGACGTGAAAGTAGTTGTCCGAAGAATCAAGGAAAAGTGAAAGACGGTATTCCCACCACAGTAGACGTATGGACTCCAATAACTATAAAGAGGGGGTTAGAACAAGCTCGAACACACGGAAGGTCGGGTCGTAAAGAGTACTACGTGAGACGTATATTCAATTTATTCGTGCCACTGTTATATGTCGGAACTGCATGAGGAAAAGGATTAACCTTGGTCAGACAACAAGGTACAGGTCAAGATTGACAACGAAGGACTGGACGTCTGACTAAAGAGTTCTTCGTCCAGTCCACCAGACCATAAGGGTAGAGAAAGTCTTAAAAGGTGTCAAAGAACACTAGGTGTGTCAGTTTCCGAAACCGTATTAGTTCTTTCGTCTTTATCTACAAAAAGACCTTGAGAGAACGACAGAGGTGCTAGGTCGTCTACAACCGTTAAACTAGAGACCAAGGAGACAGAAAAGATTTTGGTCGAACTTGTAGTCCCTTAAGTACCAAGTACATAACGACTTCGGACCGAACCTCTTAAAACTCGTAATGAAATGATCGTACACTCTACTCGGGTTAACACGCCATCAAACTTGTGAGAAACCGTAACGGAAAGAAACCCTAACCTTACTTTTGACTAGAAAAGATCAGGACACCTGTGACGACTCAAAAGGTTTAAACGACCGTATAACTCACGTCGTGAAAGTGTCGTAGTAGAAAGTCCTAAACTTTATCGAGCTGACCTTACGGTAGTGGAGGTTATCGAAACAAGCATCACTACAAAAGATTCCGGGTGAACTGAAGTGTAAGTTCTACAGACCGAGATCTAATCACTAGTGTAGTAGTACTGAGAGACCCAGCACTTCTAGAAAAAACATATCAAGAAGGCACATAAGAACGGTGGAGAAGAATTATAGAAGACGAAGACAATCCAGGTATGGTAAAGACCGGAAATAACTCGGGTAGAAACGTACTTTACAAGGGAGTCATAGAGATTAAAAGAACTTCTCTAGAGATCAGAAAGGGTAAGACAAGAAAAGGAGCTAAAGAAACGTAACTAGTGACTTCTTCCGAAAGAATGGAGAAGAACGATAAGAAACCTTGAGACGTAAGTCTACGAATATAGAAAGGAAAAGAGGAAACGAAAAGCGAAGAGAAGTGTCGATAAACATTCCGGAGGGGTCTGTCGGTAAACCGAAAATACGTAAAGAAAAGGTACCCCTACCAGAACTAGGGACAGAGGACATGTCACAGTGTTTGGAGGCAGGTATCAAGTAGTCCGTGAGATAGATAGTCTAGATCCGGGAATTTAGATAAAGAGTGAAGGTGACATATTAGTATTCCCTAAACTAAATCCAGTATGGACTTACCAGATCGCCAAAAGGGATGAAAGAAGTTAAAGTCAGACTTAAACCATTATTCCTCAAGTACTAGGATCGGTGTCAGTCGAGGACCAGAACAAAAACAACTGACATATGTCGAAGAGGTAGAAACCGACGTCTCTTATATTAGTCAGACTAAAACCACAACTGGTAGACCACTACAGGTACACATCTCACAAGAGAACACAACAACCTTCTCCCACAAACGATACTGGTACGTAAAAGAACCGTTTTGAGATAATCAGAAACGGGACGAAGTAAGACGTAAGGTTCCGGATTAAACGGACAATGAGGTCCACAAAGAACTGAAGGATGAAAACGTAAGGTCAGGGGATATTACTTTTCCTGTAGAAAAAACCCACAATCAAGATTTTCCAGAACATCCAGAAGTATGTTGACAAGTTGAAGTCAAAGAAGTCGTAATGACCAACCCCGTATCTGAACCTATTGACACTATAACTTACCAAACGAAACCTCTGTTTGTCTCTAGTAAGATAGTAAAAACTCTAACGTAGGTTCATGACGTAAAACCTGAGAAAACAACTGGTACTACCGATGAGGTAAAGAAGACTCCCTAAGGACGGGTGTCATCATCTATATTACGAGTAGACTCAATTTAAGTGGGTAAGGTCAGGCAAAATCAAGCGACTAAGGATCTTACAGCTGTAAGTGGGAACGGTAGAGAACAAACTGGTGAAGGTTAAACGGAACTAAGTACCTGGACTGTAAGGTCCAAGGATACGTTATAACGAGAAATGTCGTAGCCTAGAACGAAGATAGTGGTCAGTGTATCTGTATAATCTGACCGATTTTAAGTTTTGTGACTTTTGTGGTTTATAACTTCTCCCACACCTCGTTGTCCATGATATTAAGTAATGATTACCCTACACTTTACCGTGTCGGTAACACCTTCTATAAAACCGTGAAAAGAAATGTTTCAAATCGTACCTTGAATGATGTACTAGATCATTAGTAAGAGGATCTATAAACGGGTATACTTAACTTTTAAATACAGGTGTATCCGTGGACATGCAGTTATGAGTATAGTTAAAGAAAGTATTAAAGATTCTTGATCTTCGTTCTTTCTACCGGAAGTAATCGAGGTAAATCTTTGTTTGACTCCACGTTGGTATGGTACTCTATAATAAATCGTTATTTTTGTTTACTCAATAGTCCGGTACACCTCTTTAGAATTTACGTAAACTGATCTAATTTCTTCGGTCAGACTTTTACGAAGTAAAACGGTACACCTCTTTAGAATTTACGTAAACTGATTTAATTTCTTCGGTCAAACTTTTACGAAGTAAAAGATTTTGTGATACGTTTTCCGTTAGATATTTATGAACTTTTTCTAGTCACTGGTGATTACCAACTCACTTTACCTTTCTACTTCTACGTGTCGTGTCTAAAAATCCCGTCATTTTAGAGACATACTATTACATGATCACTTACATACTGTAATGCATAAACAGTTTTGGGTGTCTTTACATGTTATTTTTTACTTGAAATTACATTTCATACCTAAAATCAATTATTATCACATAAAACCCCGTAAGTAGATAACATTGTTTACAGGGTGTGATTACGTCTGCTATTATCTCTTTTGACCCCCTCCCCATTAGTCTTCTACCTCACATACCCTTGAGACGTCACGGACGAGTTAAAAAGATATTTGGATTTTGACGAGATTTTATTTCGTATTTTTTTTTTTTTTCTGCCTTGTCCGACCTGTACTTTTTAGTTTCCCTTTCTTTGTCACACAAGTTCCATGTGGTTCTTTTTGACGACCTGATTCATCTAAGAACAAGTGCCTTCGTCCTTTTTGAGTTTCGATTCCTATACTTCAAAGTTGAACTCTTAGACCCTTAGATAGTTTTCAATATTAAATTGTAATAAATTCTTGATTTATCTGTTTAGTCTCATAGACCACCCCACCCTCCCTCTCTATTATTCTTGTAGGGGTTTACTGTTCTATTGTTTGTTTCAAATATAATGTGTCGTAATATAATGTTTAGAATCTAACGGACTTTAATGGTGACCTGTCTAGGACCGTGTCTGTTTGTCTCAAACCCTTCAAACAATAGATTTGAGCAGTCCGTAGTTAGATACTACGGGTCGTCATGGAAAGACGTCTATTTCGGGAGAAAACAGAGATGAAATCGTTTAAACCCCTCTTTCGTTCACCGTGTCATCCCAGAGGTCCTATTCTTCAAAAGACTAGAGGGAGAGTGAAAGGAGAAGATGTCTTACATGACGTCTTTGTTCTCAGTGATTTGAGTTACTACAACACTATTAGTTTTGTGTGTATACTTGTGGAAGGTATTTATTTTTTTCCTGTACTTGACTAACATTGAAGGATAACCACTGACTCCGGATAATAGTGTAATCCGATTGTTACCGTGGGACGAGTATCAGACCTAGTGTTATACATTTCGTACGCTGGTGTTCTTTTTCTTTCACTAACAGAGGTAGTATTGGGAGGGACTGTCGGTGTTTCTGTATGTCCATGTGTCCAAGGGACGAGTAAGTTTCGAATTTGACCTCTCGTAGGTTACTTTCCGTCGTTATCGAGACAAAACCTTTAAGTAATAAAGTAGAAGAAAGAGACACCTCGAGTCTTTAATAGTAGAGTACGAAAACCGAAATTACTTTTTGTTGTCCGGTAAAATTCTATGCAAGGGTCGGGACGGGGGAGGGTTGTGTGTGTGTGTGTGTGTGTGTGTGTGTGTGTGTGTGTGTGTATGTGTGTGTGGCAAATGGACCGGAGACAAAGTGACAACTGTCAGAAGTGTTTGACAAGGTGAATCGAAAATACGAAACTAAAATACAACAAAAGTAAAGAAAGAGTTTTGTCGTGGTGTAACATCGTGTCGTTAGAGTTGGTACGAGATCTTTTCCGTGGACTTAGGTGAAGAAGTAAATAGTCAGTCTCGTATTCTACGTTCGTGAGAGAGAGGTCCAGATCACCCTCCTGAAACTTACGGAAGAACTGAGACTGTTAAGTCAAGTCAAGAGTGGTTGAGGGTCTCGAACGAGTTTGAGTACAGGTACCTCAGCCCCTACGGTAGGTTGGCAGAGTAGGAGACAGCAGGGGAAGAGGAGGACGGAAGTCAGAAAGGGTCGTAGTCCCAGAAAAGTTTACTCAGTCGAAAAACGTAGTCCACCGGATTCATAACGTCAA
>SJYO01009745.1:0-13089 GCA_006410555.1 Capra ibex
ATATATATATATATATATATATATATATATATAGTTTTCTCAACTAATAAAATATACTAAAAATACAAGATGTGATTATGTTCCAGAGGCAGAATTCTAGTAACCTATAGTCTGTATTAAGTAACTAGAAATTCTCAAAACCAAAGGCTGGACACTGGACCCGATTTAGTTTAGAGTCCTGGGATTTCTAATGGTGGGCTTCTGGGTGTCTCAGTGGTAAAGAATCTGCCTGCAATGCAGGAGACATCAGTTTCATCCTTAGGTCAAGAAGATCACCTAGAGAAGGAAATGGCAACCCATTCCAGTATTCTTGCCTGGGAAATCCCAGGAATAGAGGAGTCTGGTGGGCTACAGTTCATGGGGTCCCAAACAGTTGGACATGACTTAGTGATTAACAACAACTCCTAATGGTAAAGGAAACAGCCTTCTCTGGACTTTTTTTTTTTTTCCCTACTCAATTAAGACTGAGGTGTGTATCCAAAATATTTTTGCCAATCACATATTCTGAACACCTTTAATGTCAACAATGAGAACTCATTTCTAAAGTTCATTATGCTAATTAACAATCCAAAAATTCCACCAATAAAAACCAGTTTCTAATGTTCACAATGTGATTAATGTACATGATATTGCTATAGATGATGTAGCTATAAATAAAGAAAACACCTGTAGTAGCCACTTTATGGATAGATGCCTCCTAATTAAAATAATGGTTGGCTCTCTGGAATGTGAACTCCTAAGTATGAAACCAAGCAGGACCCCGTGGAGCCCTCTAGGGTACAAGAGCCTTTCCATAGCCTCCATTTCTTATTTGTTGGAAAAATGCTTTCAGCATTCTAGACCTTCACTGAGTTCCAAAGGGCAGATTCAGTTACTAGTAGGAGTGAGGAAATGCAGAATAAAGGAAAGGCAGTGAAGAAAAAACAGTGCAGCAATGGATCAGGGTCCTGGTTCCTTGTCAAGGAATAGATTAATGCATAACAATCTGGTACATATCTCTGAGTCCTTCTACAGGAACTAAGGACCCTCAGCCAAGTAGAAGATGGTAACTTCAGGCTTATAAAAAGTCTTCCCCAAAAACCATCAGGGAGGAGGTCTTTTGAGCACAGGTGCCCACTCTTCTCGCACAGCCCTTGCAATAAACCTTTCTCTGCTCCAAACTCTGACATTTCAGTTTGTTTGGCCTCATTGTGTTTTGGTCACACAAACTTGGGTGACAAGTAGAATACTACTCAAACCTGGGTTGTAACTTCAAGTAATACAGAAGCACAGTGTCATATTTTCTATGCTAAAGTGTTTTAAATGATAAATAACCTAACACTTCTACTCTTATTTCTGGCTGTAATTACCCAGTTGGCTCAGTGGTAAAGAATCTGGCTGCCAATGCAGGAGATTCAGTAGATGCAAGTTCAATCCCTGGGTCAGGAAGATCCCATGGAACAGGAAATGGCAACCCCCTCCAGTATTCCTGACTGGAAATTCCTTGGACAGAGAAGTCTGGTGAGCTACAGTCCATGGGGTCGCAAAGAGTTGACCATGACTGAGCACGCATGCAATTATCCTTTTAGTCTTCCCAGGTCACGTCAGATAATATTTTCATAAAGTCTTTCTATAAAGCCCCAATGAGCTTCCATAGAACTTAGAACTACTCTTAGATACCCACCTTATACTCTTATAATCCTTTTCCTCACACTGTTTCTCAGAGGCAATAAAGTATAGCATGAGCTCTGGAGTCAAGCATCACTATAAACAAAGCTAGTGGAGGTGATGGAATTCCAGTTGAGCTATTTCAAATCCTAAAAGATGATGCTGTGAAAGTGCTGCACTCAATATGTCAGCAAATATGGGAGAGTCAGCAGTGGCCACAGGACTGGAAAACGTCAGTTTTAATTCCAATCCATAAGAAAGGCAATGCCAAAGAATGCTCAAACTACCACACAATTGCACTCATCTCACATGCTAGTAAAGTAATGCTCAAAATTCTCCAAGCCAGGCTTCAGCAATACATGAACCGTGAACTTCCAGATGTTCAAGCTGGTTTTAGAAAAGGCAGAGGAACCAGAGATCAAATTGCCAACATCTGTAGGATCATGGAAAAAGCAAGAGAGTTCCAGAAAAACATCTATTTCTGCTTTATTGACTATGCCAAAGCCTTTGACTGTGTGGATCACAATAAACTGTGGAAAATTCTGAAAGACATGGGAATACCAGACCACCTGACTTGCCTCTTGAGAAACCTGTATGCAGGTCAGGAAGCAACAGTTATAACTGGACATGGAACAACAGACTGGTTCCAAATAGGAAAAGGAGTACGTCAAGGTTGTATGTTGCCACCCTGCTTATTTAACTTATATGCAGAGTACATCATGAGAAATGCTGGGCTGGATGAAGCATAAACTGGAATCAAGATTGCTGGGAGAAATATCAATAACCCCAGATATGCAGATGATACCACCCTTATGGCAGAAAAAGAAGAACTAGAGAGCCTCTTGATGAAAGTGAAAGAGGAGAGTGAAAAAGTTGGCTTGAAGTTCAACATTCAGAAAATGAAGATAATGGCATCTGGTCCCATCACCTCGTGGGAAATAGATGGGGAAACAGTGGAAACAGTGGCTGACTTTATTTTGGGGGGGCTCCAAAATCACTGCAGATAGTGGTTGCAGCCATGAAATTAAAAGACATTTACTCCTTGGAAGGAAAGTTATGACCAACCTAGACAGCATATTCAAAAGCAGAGACATTACTTTGCCAACAAAGGTCCATCTAGTCAAGGCTATGGTTTTTCCAGTAGTCACGTATGGATGTGAGAGTTGGGCTATAGAGAAAGCTGAGCATCAAAGAATTGATGCTTTTGAACCGTGGTGTTGGAGAAGACTCTTGAGAGTCCCTTGAACTGCAAGGAGATTCAACCAGTCCATCCTAAAGGAGATCAGTCGTGGGTGTTCATTGGAAGGACTGATGTTGAAGCTGAAAACCCCAATACTTCGCCCACCTGATACAAAGAGCTGACCTATCTGAAAAGACTCTGATGCTGGGAAAGATTGAGGACAGGAGGAGAAGGGGATGACAGAGGATGAGATGGTTGGATGGCATCACTGACTCAATGGACATGGGTTTGGGTGGACTCTGGGAGTTGGTGATGGACAGGGAGGCCTTGAGTGCTATGGTTCATGGGGTTGCAAAGAGTCAGACATGACTGAGTGGCTGAACTGAAACTGGAGTCAAGCTGTCAGAATTTGAATCCTAACTCCATCTGTGACCTTGGCAAGACCTACAATTGCTTAGCACTCTTTGCAATTTCCTCATTTGTAAAATGGCAATGTTGCAAATTAATTGTAATATACATTTGCTATACTGACCGAAAATATTCAAGTTTGCCATAGGAAACAAGAAAATAAGTGGTAAAGATGCAATTCATACATTTGTTAAGCAGAGACAAATAGATTAGTAACCCATGAGACATTTTAGACATAAAGTAGATATATGTGTGCAGAACATAAATCAGAAGGGACAAAAGAACAAGGCAGGTACTAAATATTTGTGAGGCACAGGGGGCACCTAATATCCATGATACAACAACTATACATCAGGGTTCTGAGTGGTTCACTAAATATTCATGGTACACTAAATATACGAGGCATGCAGTATTCATGAGGACCTAATTCAGCCACCCACAAGTGTCATGTGTTCTGCACCCATGTATCCTCTGGCCAGAAAATGAAAAATTAAAATCCCACCTGCTCATTGGGTTATAGCAAGCTTCAGGTTGCCTGTACAACTCTCCTATAAAGTATGTGTGTATATTTGGCTTCAGGCTTCTTTCATCCACAAAGCCCCTTTGCTCAAACTTCATTTCTGGTTCTCCTAACCACACTATCAGTAGGGAAGGCTAATGTGGATGAGAGAAACAGGACACGTGAAGATTGCATAATCCTGGTGTGGTTCAGTCTCCTGGCATCGTATCCTGAGTGTGTTAATATACTGCAGTGTATTAATATATAATTTATACTAATATAATTAATATATCTCTCTTCTCTAGTTTCTTACTGTAAATGTTGATTTAATAAATCATGTGATTTGAGTAATCTGAGACTTATCTGACTTTCTAGGAGCTCACTCATTATTCCTCTCATGCTTTAGTTTTTTTTTTTTTAATAGCCTTATTTAAATATAATTCAGGATCATATAATTCAAACCTATTAAAATGTAAAATTCAATGTTTATTGGTATATTATACTAAGCTTTTTAAAAATTACATATATAATAAAATTTGCCATTCTAATTGTACAATGTAATGTCATTAATTATTGATATGTTCATGTGTCATCCAACTATCACTATTTTCAAAACTTTTTAATAACCCCTAAAAGAAAATTTACAACCATTAAGCAAGAACTCCCCATTCCTCCTTTCCCCAGTCACTATAACCTTTAATCTACCTGTTTCTAGGAATGCGCCTGACCTAGATATTTCATGTAAGTGGCAGCACACAACATTTGTCCTTTTGTATTTGACTTTCACTTAGCATGTTTCCAAAGTTCATCCATGTTGTAGCATGTATCAGAACTTTGTTTCTTTTTATGGTCAAATAATGATCCATTGTATGCATATACCATCTTTTGTTTGCTCATGCACCTGTTGATGGACATTTGGATTGTTGAAACCTTTTGGTTATTGTAAATAATGCAGCGGTGAACACTGGAGTACAATTATCTGTTTCAGTCCCTCTTTTCAGTTCTTTTGAGTATGTATTTAGGAGTGAAATTACTGGAATACATAGTAATTCTATGTGAAACTGTTAGAGGTTCCACCACCAAACTGTTTTCCGTAGCACTTGTGCCATTTCACATGCCTACTAGTAAAGTACTAGGGTTCCAATTTCTCAACATTCTGGCCAAAACATATTTTCATTTAAAAAATTATAGGCATCCTAGAAGATGTGTAGTTGCAACTCACTGCAGTTTTGATTTGCATTTCTCTTTGACTGTGGTTCACAATAAACTGTGGAAAATTCTGAAAGAGATGGGAATACCAGACCACCTGACCTGCCTCTGGAGAAATTTATATGCGGGTCAGGAAGCAACAATTAGAACTGGACATGGAACAACAGACTGGTTCCAAATAGGAAAAGGAATACGTCAAAGCTGTATATTGTCACCCTGCTTATTTAACTTATATGCAGAGTACATCATGAGAAACACTGGGCTGGAAGAAGCACAAGCTGGAATCAAGATTGCCAGCAGAAATATCAATAACTTCAGATATGCAGATGACACTACCCTTATGGCAGACAGTGAGTTCAGTGAGTTCAGTTCAGTTCAGTTCAGTCGCTCATTCGTGTCCGACTCTTTGCGACCCCATGATTCGCAGCACACCAGGCCTCCCTGTTCATCACCATCTCCCGGAGTTCACTCAGACTCATGGCCATTGAGTCCGTGATGCCATCCAGCCATCTCATCCTCGGTCGTCCCCTTTTCCTCCTGCCCCTAATCCCTACCAGCATCAGAGTCTTTTCCAATGTGTCAACTCTTCTCATGAGGTGGCCAAAGTACTAGAGTTTCAGCTTTAGCATCATTCCTTCCAAAGAAATCCCAGGGTTGATCTCCTTCAGAATGGACTGGTTGGATCTCCTTGCAGTCCAAGGGACTCTCAAGAGTCTTCTCCAACACCACAGTTCAAAAGCATCAGTTCTTCGGTGCTCAGCTTTCTTCACAGTCCAACTCTCACATCCATACATGACTACTGGAAAAACCATAGCCTGGACTAGACAGACCTTTGTTGGCAAAGTAATGTCTCTGATTTTGAATATACTATCTAGGTTGGTCATAACTTTTCTTTCAAGGAATAAGCGTCTTTTAATTTCATGGCTGCAGTCACCATCTGCAGTGACTTTGGAACCCCCAAAAATAAAGTCTGACACTGTTTCCACATCTAATTCCCATGAAGTGATGGGACCAGATGCCATGATCTTCGTTTTCTGAATGTTGAGCTTTAAGCCAACTTTTTTACTCTCCTCTTTCACTTTCATCAAGAGGCTTTTTAGTTCCTCTTCACTTTCTACCATAAAGGTGGTATCATCTGCATATCTCAGGTTATTGATATTTCTCCTGGCAATCTTGATTCCAGCTTGTGTTTCTTCCAGTCCAGCGTTTCTCATGATGTACTCTGCATATAAGTTAAATAAGCAGGGTGACAATATACAGCCTTGACATACTCCTTTTCCTATTTGGAACCAGTCTGTTGTTCCATGTCCAGTTCTAACTGTTGCTTCCTGACCTGCATATAGGTTTCTCAAGAGGCAGGTTAGGTGGTCTGGTATTCCCATGTCTTTCAGAATTGTTCACAGTTTCTTGTGATCCACACAGTCAAAGGCTTTGGCATAGTCAATAAAGCAGAAATAGATGTTTTTCTGGAGCTCTCTTGCTTGTTCCATGATCCAGCAGATGTTGGCAATTTGATCTCTGGTTCCTCTGCCTTTTCTAAAACCAGCTTGAATATCAGGGAGTTCACGGTTCATGTATTGCTGAAGCCTGGCTTGGAGAATTTTGAGCATTACTTTACTAGCATGTGAGAGGAACAGACAGTGAAGAGGAACTAAACATGGCAGACAGTGAAGAGGAACTAAAAAGCCTCTTGAAGAAAGTTAAAGAGGAGAGTGAAAAAGTTGGCTTAAAGCTCAACATTCAGAAAACGAAGATCATAGCATCTGGTCCCATCGCTTCATGGGAATTAGATGGGGAAACAGTGGAAACAGTGTCAGACTTTATTTTTGTGGGCTCCAAAATCACTGCAGATGGTGATTGCAGCCATGAAATTAAAAGACGCTTACTCCTTGGAAGGAAAGTTATGACCAACCTAGACAGCATATTCAAAATCAGAGACATTACTTTGCCAACAAAGGTCTGTCTAGTCCAGGCTATGGTTTTTCCAGTGGTCATGTATGCATGTGAGAGTTGGACTGTGAAGAAGGCTGAGTGCCAAAGAATTGATGCTTTTGAACTGTGGTGTTGGAGAAGACTCTTGAGAGTCCCTTGGACTGCAGGGGGATTCAATCAGTCCATTCTAAAGGAGATCAGCCCTGGGTGTTCTTTGGAAGGACTGATGCTAAAGCTGAAACTCCAGTACTTTGGCCACCTCATGCGAAGAGTTGACTCATTGGAAAAGACTCTGATGCTGGGAGGGATTGGGGGCAGGAGGAGAAGGGGACGACCGAGGATGAGATGGCTGGATGGCATCACCAACTCGATGGACATGAGTATGGGCGAACTCCGGGAGTTGGTGATGGACAGGGAGGCCTGGCATGCTGCAATTCATGGGGTCATAAAGAGTCGGACACAACTGAGCGACTAATCTGAACTGAACTGAATGCCTCCCTTTAGTTTTGCCTAAATGTACTCCCTTGAATAGATTTGGAAAACACTTTCTCTAAAGGGACAGACAATAAGTATCTTGGGCTTCCCAGGGTATATAGACTGTTTTACAACAATTCAACTCTGCTGTTGTACTATGAAAGCAACCATAGGTAATCACAATCAAACTTTATTTATAGAAACAAGTGCTGGGCTAGATGTAACCCATGCGCCATAGTTTCCAGACTCCTTATCTAGAGCTGTAGTCATTGTGGCTGAATTTGCTCCACATGCAAAAACATGAATGTGAAGGAACTGCATTTTTCTTTTTATTGAAATATATTAAAAAACTATTTACTAAGTACCCACTATATCTGTGGCTTCCAGATATAGTCAGTACTCTGTGGTGCTAGCAGTAAAGAAACTGCCTGCCAATGCAGGCGAGGTAAGAGAAAAGGGTTCTGTCTCTCGATTGGAAAGATCCCCTGGAGTAGGAAATAGCTACCCACTCCTGTATTCTTGCCTGGAGAATCCCAAGGACAGAGCAGCCTGGCGGGTTACAGTCCATAAGGTCGCACAGAGTCAGACACAACTGAAGTGACTTAGCACTCACATGTACGCAGGCACCCACTATATCCAGCATGGGCTAGGTGCTGGGTATACAGTAGAGAACAAAATGCAGTTCTTGCTCTCAAGCAGCACTTTCGAAAGTTCTGAGACCTTTTGAGTGAGATGACTTTTTATTATTTTTCTGATGCAATTGAACACATAGCTCTGCTATAGAGATATTATGGTTTCATTACAAAAGGGAACAACAAAAAAAGTACCCCATAATTAAAGGTTTAAATTCTCCTGGGAAAAGTCTTGACTCAATCCATTTGTTCATTTGTTTAATTTTTTTTTTTAAGTCACGCTAATTATTTAAGAGAAGAGAGGCTCTGCTGCTGCTGCTGCTGCTGCTAAGTCGCTTCAGTCGTGTTTGACTCTGTGCCACCCCAGAGACGGCAGCCCACCAGCCTCCCCCATCCCTGGGATACTCTAGGCAGGAATACTGGAGTGGGTTGCCATTTCCTTCTCCAATGCAGGAAAGTGAAAAGCGAAACTGAAGTCTCTCAGTCGTGTCCGACTCTTAGCGACACCATGGACTGCAGCCTACCAGGCTCCTCCGTCCATGGGATTTTCCAGGCAAGAGTACTGGAGTGGGGTGCCATTGCCTTATCCAAGAGAGGCTCTAAGCCCATCTAATTTTCTTGACTACTTTTACACATAAATTTTAAATTTCATGTGTTAAAAATAAGTATATTTTAGGATGTGAAGCTGATAATCTTTTAGAAATTCTTCCATGTTTAATCCTTTCTGTTACCCCTCTCACACTCAATGATGTCACTGAGGTGAATAAAAACTGACTCTACAAAAGAAAACTGAAAGGGTGAAAAGGACAAAGATCAATAGAGATATGAATAGAGATAATCATGTTTTAAACCTTATAATTAATTTAACATGTACAGTCCACAAAAAGATGTGGGCAGCAATAGAATCTCCCTGGTTTAAATCAAGAGAATTTGGGGATTAGAAATGACATTTAATAGAATTATTATTATAAGCATATCTTATTATTAAGATGAATGAAATTCACATTTTATCTGAGTTTCTGAACACATACTCAGCAATTACAAGAATGTTTAAATAAATAAATCATTGAAGGCCTCTACTCAAGTTAATCCCCTTTAATTAGGCAAGAGCTTAGTAGAAAAGATTAGTCTTTACAGAGCTATCGGTATTTGAAAACTAAATTCAATTTGACAAATTAAAGAGATTAAATTCAAGGCAAAGCACAGGGTAAGAATCTAGCAATCAGAAGATCTATTTGTGCATCTAATTCCTTGAGTAAACCTGGGCAAAATACTTTAAACCCTAAGCTCTAGATTGATGGGTGGATAGAGGGATGGATAGGTAGAGGAATGTGTGATAAAGCAAGTTAAATAAAATGTTAATTACAGAATATAGATGCTGAGAATAAGGATGTTCACTGTAAAATTCTTTCATCTTTTCTGTATGTATGAAAATTTTAGTAATAAACTATTGCAAATAAGAAAACTCCTCAGTTCCTTATAATTAGTGACAACAGGGTCATAGTCTCACTTTGACCATAAAAGATGGTTGTGTGTATGTGTGTGTGTATTTTACCCGACATGCTAACCAACTTGCATTATTTGCATTATTCCATTATTTTCTTTCTAATTTTGGATGTTGGAATACAAGGGACAGTGAAGATGGTATGGTATTCCTTCATTATCTTCATTTATGCCCACTCCACTGCAATTAGAGAGCAGCCACAAAAACAATCAGAAGCTCCATGTCATGAATTTTATGAAATGATTCCAAGGTTATTGCTGTCAGTCCATCCCACCAGAACAATAGCAGAGTTCACAATCTGTGTGGAATATGGATGAACCATATTTCCTAGGAGAGAGGGGATAATGGAGAAAGAAAAGTTTCCTAAAACAAATACTCCTTAGTATTTAGTTGATAACTTATCCAATTTTATGTTTGTATTATCAAGGGAAATGAGGTCTTTTCTCAAAAGGGAAATTCTATTACTAATTCTTAATCACTAAAGGAATTAATATTCAGGGCCCTACTAGGAAGCAGGCTAGCTAGAAGGGTAGAAAACAATTTTAGTGTGAGTTAGGTGAAGAGGGCAAACCATGAGATATAGCCAGATATGAAAGCTTCTCTGTGAGGCAGAGACTTTTTGGCTATTTCTGCTCACTATTATTTCCCTAGGTACTAGAACAGAGCCTAGGAAGCAGTTATTGTTGTTTAGTCGCTCAGTGGTGTCCGACTCTTTGTGACCCCTTGGACTGTATGTAGCCTGCCAGGCTCCTCTGTCCATGGAATTTCCCAGGCAATACTGGAGTGAGTTGCCATTTTCTTCTCCAGGGGATCTTCCAGACTGAGGGACTGAACCTGCATGTCCTGCATTGCAGGTGGATTGTTTACCACTAGCCACTTGGAAAGCCCTAGCACACAGTAGGTACTCATTAAATACTGAATAAAGGAATTCTCCCCAGCTGACTAGATTGTAAGCCCATTTACAGCATATACCAGAGCTTGCCATTGATTATATTAAAAAGAACCAGGGAGTCTAGCCCGAAACTAAAACACCATTGTTTAAAATAAGAATATCAGTAGGATGCAGCGTTTCTTATCATTCTTGTAGTACGACTCTTTGTTTTTCTCTTTCTCAGCTTTTTCATTCAGAAATTTTAACAGCTTAACACTTTGCATGAGATGAGGTGTGTATTTTGAAAAAGAAGAAAGGGAACTTCTACTTTCAGATACTAAGAGGACTAATATTTCCTAGTTGCAATTTTAAGACATTTAGGCAGTCGTGTGTATATTACAGTTAACTGTTTTCTGTAGAATTTGCCTACCTTTATATTGCTGTGACTTTTGGATGACTGAAAGAACTTTTATGAATCAGGAAGTATTAATGATTGCTATTCCTGAAAAACAAAAAAAAGAACTGATAAATTTGTAAATTTTCACTGCCTGTTTGAGATAGAGCTGGTAATTAATCATCTATTCATTCAGTCAATCAACAGGTACTTAATGAGTGGCTATAATGCTTCAAAAGAATTGATGCCTTTGAACTGTGGTGTTGGAGAAGGCTCCCGAGAGTCCCTTGGACTGCAAGGAGATTAAGCTAGTCCGTCCTAAAGGAAATCGGTCCTGAATATTCATCGGAAGGACTGATTCTGAAGCTGAAACTCCAATACTTTGGCCACCTGATGTGAAGGACTGAGTCATTGGAAAAGACCCTGATGCTAGGAAAGATTGAAGGAAGGCAGGAGAAGAGGATGACAGAGGATGAGATGGTTGGATGGCATCACCGACTCAATGGACATGAGTTTGAGCAAGTGCTGGGAGTTGGTGATGGACAGGGAAGCCCGGCCTGCTGCAGTCCATGGGGTCGCAAAGAGTCAGACACGACTGAGCTGATAATGCTTCAGGCACTGAGCTAGGACTTAAGGATATGAAAACAGTGAGAGTGGCTCCATCTCCTACAGGAGCTCACAGCCTATTTGGAGAGAGAGAGATAAGGATATAAATCAACAGAGTGCAGTGTAATAGAAAAGTACTACAAAAAAGCAGTAGAGAAATGGGGAACTTGACTAGTTTTCTAGTGTAATTGACTAAACAACATTAACTAATAACAGAATCATTTTAGACAATAATAGAATCATTTTTATATCAGAAGAGTTTTGAAAAACTATGAACCAACTACAGTATTTCAATTAAAAAAATAAACTAATTTTACATTACTATTTTGTTAGTGTGTTGGTGCACGTGGTCTTTAAAAACAAAACATGAAAAATGTGAAAAATGAATTATTATACAGGAGTACAAGCTTTAATAAATAGCATAATTTTTAAACAATTTTGAGATAGAATTCACATACCATAAAGCTCACCTTTTAAAGTGTATATTTCAGTGTTTTTTTTTGGTATATTCAATGAATTTATAGCCATTATAACTATGTAATTCCAAAATAACTTTAACTACCCTGAAAGAAACCCCATTCTCATCAGCAGTCACTCCCCATTTCTCTTTAAAAACTCCTCCCAGCCCTAAGCAACTATTAATCTACTTTGCTTACTCAGGACATTTCATATCAATAAAATCATATATATGGTATTTTGTGTGTGGCTTCCTTCACTTGGCACAATGTTTTCAAGATCTATCCATGTCTAGAATGTATCACTAGTTTATTCATTTTCATGGCTAAATAAAATTCATATATATATACACACACATATATATATGATGCTGAGCATCTTCAGTTCAGTTCAGTTCATTTGCTCAGTTGTGTCTGACTCTTTGCAAACCCATGAATCGCAGCACGCCAGGCTTCTCTGTCCAACACCAACTCCCGGAGTTCACTCAAACTCAGGTCCATTGAGTCAGTGATGTCATTCAGCCATCTCATCCTCTGTTGTCCCTTTCTCCTGCCCCCAATCCCTCCCAGCATCAGAGTCTTTTCCAATGAGTCAACTCTTTGCATGAGGTGGCCAAAGTATTGGAGTTTCAGCCTCAGCATCAGTCCTTCCAATGAACACCCAGGACTCATCTCCTTTAGAATGGACTGGTTGGATCTCCTTCCAGTCCAGCGGACTCTCAACAGTCTTCTCAAACACCACAGTTCAAAAACATCAATTCTTCAGCACTCAGCTTCCTTCACAGTCCAACTCTCACATCCATACATGACCACTGGAAAAACCATAGCCAGGACTACACGGACTTTTGTCGGCAAAGTAATATCTCTGCTTTTCAATATGCTATCTAGGTTGGTCATAACCTTCCTTCCAAGGAATAAGCGTCTTTTAATTTCATAGGTGCAATCACTATCTGCAGTGATTTTGGAGCTCAGAAAAATAAAGTCTGCCACTGTTTCCACTGTTTCCCCATCTATTTCCCATGAAGTGATGGGACCAGATGCCATGATCTTCGTTTTCTGAATGTTGAGCTTTAAGCCAACTTTTTCACTCTCCTCTTTCCCTTTCATCAAGAGGCTTTTTAGTTCCTTTTCACTTTCTGCCATAAGGGTGGTGTTATCTGCATATGTGAGGTTATTGATATTTCTCCCAGCAATCTTGATTCCAGCTTGTGTTTCTTCCAGTCCAGCGTTTCTCATGATGTACTCTGCATAGAAGTTAAATAAGCAGGGTGACAATAT
>SJYO01009750.1:0-27220 GCA_006410555.1 Capra ibex
TGTGTGTGTGTGTGTGTGTGTGTGTGTGCCCGCTTAGTCCTGAGATGGGACACCAGTCGTGAAGGAGGACCGGGTTGAGTCCTTTCCACCCACCCCAGACTCTCCTGTCCAATCTTGAACCAACACTACCATGTCGGTTCTCCGTCGTCTTCCCTCCTAGGGTCTGGGAAACCTCTCCCTGAATAGTGAGGAAGGAGGTAAGGAGACCCACTGTCCCTTCCACGGTCACAGATTATGTCTCATTCTCCCCCTTATCCTTTTCTTTACGTTTTTCGTTACCGACAGACTTCTCCGGAATGTTTATCGACACTTTTCTACCCTTCCCTTTTCGTTTCCTCTTTTCCTTTCTATATGGGTATACTTACGTCTTAAGGTTTCTTATCGTTCCTCTCTATTCTTTCAGAAGGAGTCGTTAGTTACGTTTCTTTATTTCCTTTTCTTATTAACCTTTCTAATCTCTATAGAAGTTCTTTTAATCTCTATGGTTCCCTTATAAAGTACGTTTCTACCCCAGTTATGTCCTGTCTTTAACATCCCTGAATTGTCTTCGTCTTCTATAATTCTTCTCCACCGTTTTTATGTGTCTTCTTGACATGTTTTTTCTAGAAGTACTGGGTCTATTAGTACTACCACACTAGTGTGTGGATCTCGGTCTATAGGACCTTACACTTCAGTTCCACCGGAATCCTTCGTCGTGATACTTGTTACGATCAGCTCCACTTCCTTAAGGTCAACTCGATAAAGTTTATGACTTTCTACTACGACACTTTCACCACTTGAGTTATACGGTCGTTTATACCTTTTGAGTCGTCACCGGTGTCCTGACCTTTTCCAGTCAAAAGCAAGGTTAAGGTTTCTTTCCGTTACGGTTTCTTACGAGTTTCATGGTGTGTTAACGTGAGTAGAGTGTACGATCATTTCATTACGAGTTTTAAGAGGTTCGGTCCGAAGTCGTTATGCACTTGGCACTTGAGGGACTACAAGTTCGACCAAAATCTTTTCCGTCTCCTTAGTCTCTAGTTTAACGGTTGTAGACAACCTAGTAGTTTTTTCGTTCTCTCAAGGTCTTTTTGTAGATAAAGACGAAATCACTGATACGGTTTCGGAAACTGACACACCTAGTGTTATTTGACACCTTTTGAGACTTTCTCTACCCTTACAGTCTGGAGGACTGGACGGAGAACTCTTTGGACATACGTCCAGTCCAGTCCTTCGTTGTCAATCTTGACCTATACCTTGTTGTCTGACTAAGGTTTATCCTTTTCCTCATGCAGTTCCGACATATAAAAGTGGGACGAATAAATCGAATATACGTCTCATGTAGTACTCTTTGCGACGCGACCTTCTTCGTGTTTGGCCTTAGTTCTAAAGGTCCTCTTTATAGAGATTGGAATCTATACGTCTACTATGGTGGGAATACCGTCTTTCATTTCTTCTTGATTTCTCGGAGAAGTACTTTCCCTTTGTCCTCTCACTTTTTTAACCGAATTTCGAGTTGTAAGTCTTTTGGTTCTAGTATCATAGGCCAGTCTAGTGAAGTACAGTCTATCTACCCCTTTGTCGCCTTTGTCACCGACTGAAATAAAAAGACCCGAGGCTTTAGTGACGTCTACCACTAACGTCCGTACTTTAATTTCCTGTGAATGAGGGACCTTCCTTTCAATACTAGTTGGATCTATCGTATAAATTTTGGTCTCAATAATGAAACGGTTGTTTCCAGGTAGATCAGTTCCGATACCAAAAAGGTCACCAGTACATACCTACATACTTAACATGACACTTCTTTCGACTCGTAGTTTCTCAACTACGAAAACTTGACACCACAACCTCTCCTGAGAACTCTCAGGGAACCTGACGTTCCTCTAGGTTGGTAAGGTAAGATTTCCTCTAGTCAGGACCCACAAGAAACCTTCCTTACTACGATTTCGACTTTGAGGTTATGAAACCGGTAGAGTCCACCTCTCGACTGAGTAACCTTTTCTGAGACCACGTCCCTCCCTAACCCCCGTCCTCGTCTTCCCCTACCGTCTCCTACTCTACCGACCTACCGTAGTGGTTGAGCTACCTGGACTCAAAGTAACTTGAGGCCCTCAACCACTACCTGTCTCTCCGGACCACACGACGTTAAGTACCCCAACGTTCCTCAACCTGTTCTGACTCGTTGACTTAACTTGACTTGACTACCAATTGGAATCAAAGGACTTCAATAGACCAGTATAGATTCAGATGGACACAGACAGTTTATACTGTAAGGTGAGTTTCAGAGTCATCATATCAGTTACAAAGGTTGGCACAGGGTGCTATTCTTGTCTAAGAATGAATTGAAAACTTATTATTGATAAAAGGATTCTTTTATTCTTGTGTCTCTCAAAGATTAAAGACCTCACTATACCATCTCTCTCTTTTTAATTACAAAGTTAAGATTACTGTTTCCATGTTAAATAGTTTAACCTTTTAATAGTGGTTAAACATTAAGTAATTCGGGGTTAAAGGATAAAGAATATAACGATCTCACGTCAAAAACATAACAAAGACAGTTAGGAGGGGCTACAAACACCCAGTATCCCTGTTACTATTAAAGTTCTTCGGAGGTTCCAAAACCAATTTCGAACATATTAGACGGGTTCCTTTGCACACGGACCTAGTGTCAACTATTTGGTTCGTCCCTTGTGTAAAAGAGTGTGAAAGAAACGGTGACATTCCCTTAGTCGGAACGTCGTTCCCTTCCGAAGTTGAGTAGGTCTTTTATATCCTTACTGTTCTTATAAAACTACTGAGTTGAAAAGACAAGTCAGAGAACCATCACAGACTGAGAAACGTTGGGGTACCTGACGTCGTGTGGTTCGAAGGGACAGGTAGAGGTTAAGGGTCTCGAATGAGTTTGAGTACAGGTAACTCATCCATTACGGCAGGTTGGTAAGGTAGGAGACGGCAAGGGAAGAGAAGGACGGAAGTTAGAAAGGGTCGTACCCCCAGAAAAGGTTACTCAGTCATGAAGTGTAGTCCAGAGGTTTCATGACCTGGAAGTCGAAGTCGTAGTCAGGAAGGTTACGTATAAGTCCTGACTTTAGAAAATCTTAACTGATCAATCTAGAGGAACGTCAGGTTCCCTGAGAGAGCTTAGAACGGGTCCTCCTTGTTCTACCGTTCTCCTGAACCACCTCCACCTTATGTAGAGAGGGGTGTCTATGCAGTCCTTATGTGGAAGTCTGTCTCTTCACGTGCGTCTAATGGTCGAATCTCACCTGTCCTCATGTACTGGTCGTCTTTTCGTATATATCTGGGTGCGTTTTGAGTTCCAGTTCGGGGCTCAGAAATCTCACCCAGGTACCGAGGTTCCAGGATCTGATGGTCTCGTGATTGGAGTCCTATAGTTTATCACTCTTGACTGTGTTTCCTTTGGTGAACCTTATGTTCTGGGTCGTAGTGGTTTGGTGACTATCGTGGGACACGTCCTACGGAGTAGATTTGGTGTTTCTTTTCTTTTTATGTTTGGACTAGTAGTTGTGTCTTAATGGTGGATGAGTCGGAACGGGTAGTCTCCTTGTTTGTTTGTATCTTTTTTTTTTTGAGACGTGTTTAGAGTGAGATATTCTTCGAATGTGTTTGGTGGCCTGGTTGAAATCTCCCGTCTTTGTTTTTCCTTCTTTCTTAAGTTGGAAATTCGGACCCTTTTCCTCTGGACTTTGTGCTATTGATTTTATTATTATTATTATTACCTTTCCCGTCTCTTTATGATGTGTTTACTTCCTTGTTTGGTCCTTTTGTCTTCAGGTTTATTTACTTCTCCTTTGTCCTTTTGATGACCTTTACTTAAGTAACGACTTCCCTTACGTCACTATGACTATGAAACCTTTGACAGACCGTTTAAGAAAATTCGATTTATATCAGAATAGTATACTAGATCGCTTACTTGCAATTCCATAAATGAGTTTTCTCGGTTTTGGAACGCCGGTAGGTTTTTGCAAGTTGGTTTAAAATTATCGTCTTATTCAGTATCGACGGTTTTTGTTTTTAATCGTTTCTACTGGAAGTCATCTACTCACCCCTTTGTTTGATACCATTCGAAGTACCTTACGATAAGTCAGGACCTTCTTTTGTAAAGTTTGGTATTTTTCTATATCTCTGTTAAGTTACATATAACTAATCGTCTTCCTCGGTCATATTTTTCGGATGTGTGACATACTAAGGTAGTTACGATGTAAGACCTTTTACGTTTAGAAATCTTTCTCATTTTGCAAGTCATCAACAGTCCCCAAGGTTCACTCCAAAACTCCCTACCTGTCTACCTCGTACCCTCTAGGTATCCCGTAAGTGTGAGGAGACGTGCTGTAGCACAACCGACTCAACTATTATAGTACGTAGACAGTTTGTGATTTCTTGACATTTTGTGTTTTCATTTTACATAACATTTGTTACCTGTTATCCATTATTACTGTATAACTGTAATCAACTAGTTGACATTTTTTGTTTGAACATAGGTAACTTGGTTATGTTCTATTATTATTATCTTCTATGGTTCACCTCCTTCTCTCACCGATATACCTAGGAGAGATATCATAGACGACTTACAAGAGGTTAGGATTCAGACAAGAAAATTTTTTCTTTATGTTTCCCCGTTGTTTGTGTATTTGTGTACTTTTCTCCTCGATGTAGTGAGAAGTACTTTCTTTACACCTAGTTTTAATGTCACTGCACAGTGGAGTATCTCCAGTCTTACCAGTAGTAGTTTTAAACATGTTCGTAGTTTACGACCCCTCTCAAATCTCTTTTGCCCCCTTCCCTTTAACTATATCGGTGATACCTCTTGTGATCCCTCCAAGGAAATTTTGATCCTAAGTTTGATGGTATACTGGGTCGTTATCTTTATGACCCGTATATGTGACTCTTTTCTTCTTAACTTTTCTGTGGACATAGGTTACAAGTAACGTCGTGATGAATGTTATCTGTACTGTACCTTCGTTTCATCCGAAGTTGACTGTCTACTGACCTATCACTTCAACACCATCGGTGTATGTTACCTTATAATCGGTATTTTTCCTCGTTTAAATTCAGTGAACATCACTCCACCTACGTGGATCTCGGACAAATGTCTCGCTTCTTTCAATCTTTTCATTGCATGTAATTGCGTATATGTACCTTTCATCCTTGCCATGAGTGCTCGGATAGACTTCCCGCCCTTATCACTGTACCTACACCTCTTACCTGGACACCTGTGTCGTTCCCTTCCGCACCCATCCTGCTTGACTCTCGCACCGTGACTGTTTATATCTCAGGGTACACATGTTTTCTATCGACCGCCCTTTGACGATATATTATGTCCCTCGAGTCGGACCACGACACACGGTCGGATCTCCCCACTCTACTCCCACACCCCCCTTCAGAGTAGTCCCTCCTCCTTATACATAAGTATCGTGACTAAGTAGGACAACATATCGTCTTTGTTGTGTTGTAATGTTTCGTTCATGGACAACTAATTTTGTTGAAAAATTTTCAGATGATTAAATTTTGATCTTTTTTTTTATATTCTTGTATATCGGTCATATCTCAATGTGCGTGATTACGTTTTACTTATTTTCAATCGTTATTACTTTTCGTTTGTTAGTACCATTCTTAAACTAGGAGCTTAACTTTAAGAATCCTTTGCCCGTGTCTTTTATAACTGTGTATATTCATTGAAGTCTTTAGACCGTATTTTTTCTAGTTGTGTCGTTTTAGTTCTCTGACCAGACCTTCTTATCTGTTATGCGTCTGGTACATTATCTTTTGTGTGGTATTTGTTTTCGTTGTTATACTTTTTGCATCGACGTTTCTTTGGAATCTTTTTACATACGTCAGATGTGCTTCCGTTGTTCTTCTTAAAGGACTCGGGAATCCTTTTTCTTCAGAGTTTGTCTTATCATACAATACACATAAGTACTCCCGTATAACATTCTGACAGGTAAAAGGAATTTAGTAAATGTCTAAATCATGGTGTAGGTCTCATCGACTCTGGTGTCAGTTTCCAGCCGCCTACTAAAGGACATGGGTCTTGTTTGGTACCTTTTGAATATGTTCCTTGTTTCTGTTGATTGTTTTCGTTCTTGTGTTTTCTTTATTAGAGACTCCTTGTTATTCAGAGGTGACTTGAACTGGGTTACTCACGGGTCCAACCCCTCATAAGACTCCGACTGTGTCCACACATCCGGTGTCTCCTTTGTCTGTTGTCCTAGTCGATCTTTTCCGAAATTTGACCCCGCCAACTAAGAAGGGGACCCGGTACCCTAGTGCTCGGAGATGACGAAGTGACTTCCTTGGACTCCATCGTAGAGTCTCGGGGTACGGTGCTAGTACCCCGTGGTTTCAAACCCTACCTGTACCGTCATACCGGGTCTCCAGTACGTTATTGGTCGTGTTCGAAACAATCACCTACTGTTGACCGGGAACATTTACCAGTCGAATTCTCTGACAGTGTGTACCTGATTTTCTCTTTTCGAACAGAGTGGCATTAACATGTTTTCCTGTCCTTAAGTAGAGTCTTGCAAACTCGTTACGGGGACGTGAGCTGATTCTCGACTGTCACTCTTGGCAGTCCGATTCCTCGGGGAAGTGAAAGAGACGACCCTAACACACCCCGTACCAACCCCTGTCCCCACCAAAATATGGTCTTTCCCTTCCCAAAGGTCCGAGGTAGACGTCAGTTATATTTCTAGGACTCACTCTACAGTCCCCAAGGTGTGGTGTCTTCCGTAAGAGGGTAGGAAGGGAGAGTGAATAGAATGGACGTCGTCGGTAAAGGTCCTTCGGAATCCGTCTTTGTTAGTCTACTCTACGGTCACGCGAAAAGTGGTCCTCAGACCCCTAACTGTAGAAGGTCCACTCCGGACCTTCGTCTGCCGTGCATTACGTCGTAATGCGAGTCCCCTTCTGTTCCTATCTCCTGTCTCTCGTAGTGAGTCGTGTGTACACGGGGTCTCACGGGAGTGACAGACAGAGATCCTCGATCTCGGAAGGATCGAGGTCCTTCCGACAGTCCGAGTCCGAGGGTTTAAGAAGGACGAACCAAATGACTCTCTTCACTCTCCGTTCCTCACTCCGGTCAACCGACTCTAGTCGTCCCTGTAGGGTCCTGGGTCATACTCAGCTTCTTCCCTGGTGTAGGGACGAGGACGCCCTTTGAGGGGGCCTTGGGGCGGGTGGGTCCGGCACGGGGACGACAGGAGGACCTTGGGTCTTCGTGCTATCCTTCACTGCCGGGGGATAGGTGCGACCCCACGCTACAGTAGAAACTCTCCCGACGATAGAAACTCTCGACGACATCGACACGGGTCTCTCTCCTCAGGCTCCAGAGTAGTCCCCAGGTTCAGCTTCCACTGTACTTAATGTTCACGTGACCTATCAATGTTTCTATACGGGACCGTGAGGATTGTGAAAAAGGTAGATTTTTCTCCCCTGAAGTGTCGGGGGACCGTTAGGACGTGGATGAATTACGGACCTCGGAGCCCGGACTGAGAATCCACGTTACAGGTAACCGATGTGTGTGCCCAAGAGCCCTGTATTGGACCCAAGTCCCCACCACCTAGACCCACGCCCCAACCACCTGGGACCGAGAGAAACCACCCTCCCTTCAGGCCTTAAGACACCTCACTTCCTCCCTGGGCGCACCCCTGACTCACAGAGGTGTGGGGTCTAACTGGTGGTGCGGATTGGGGAGTGGGTCGCACTGAACCGGTCTCTCGTTGACCAGTCGTAGACCCGTCAAGATTTAGGCCTCCCCGAGGGACTGACGCTATTGGTTGTGCCCTATTAGTCCCTTCACCCCTGGAGCAAGGCTTCCAGACCGTCGACCAGTCGTCTCCCTCCTACAGTCCCGAGCCCTCCTTAGTCCCATTACTTGTAGGAGGCGTAGTGTTCCGGCTGAGTCCTGGGAGGGGACACTGGTCGTGAAGGAGGGTCGGTTTGTGTCCCGGCCCCCGCCACCAACAGTCCCCTCCGACGTCGAACCAACACTTCCCCGTAATAGCTTGTCGTGTTCCCGTCCAGGGACCAGGGAAGTGACCCCCGGACTTGTAAGGGAGTACAGGAACAGACCCCACTGTCCTTTCCAACGTCGTAGTTGAAGTTTCGTTCTCTCACTTGTTCCACCCACCGAAACCCCCGGTCCCACTATACTCCCTCAGAACGGGGTCAAAAGTAGTACTGAGACTTTACACTTGACTTCCCTGGACGGAGCGGACGGTCGAGGGTTTCAAGAGGAAGATTGCGGGTCCGGCCCGACAAACCGACGCAGGGTCGTTAGTGAGAGTGAAGAATGAGTCGTCAGAGTTCCCTCCCCGAGTGGTCCTCTTGTACTCTAAACACCCAGGATCTCGTGACCGGAGTTCCTGGGGAGTCTCCGTCGAACTCAAGTTCGGTCCCTCCTGAGAAGAGTAACGTCAACGAGTGTTGTAGACGAACAGGAAGGAGATCCCCGGGAGGAACGGGCGGTGGGACGGGTGTACGTGAACACTAGGTATTGGACACAGTGGTACGGAGTCTCCGTGTTCTTGTTCATGGTACGGGCACACTTTAAGTTGGTCCAGGTCCCCTGTGATTCATAGGGGTCCTCCGGGTCTGGACACGAAGACGTCGGGGGTTTCTCCTCACGGGGAGGAGGGGGAGCAGACAGAGAGTCCGAAGAGGGGGCTCGAGGGGACGATGACCTCTAGTGGTCCTCGAAGTCCTTCGGTACCGGGGATCAAGAGGACTACGTCTCGGAAGGACACGTCCTAGACTAATTCCTCGGGTCCCGGGTCTCCTCCTTTCACGTCCACGGAGGGTCCGTCGGGGACGGTGAGTCTCGGAAGAGTATCTAGGAGACTGGTCCTTTCGGTCATACGACCACCTCAAGGACGATCTCTATATGTGGTTCTTCCTCGGGTTGAGCGTCGTGCGGGACGACTTCCAGTAACCGTCCTTCATATCCGTCGTGAAGGGACTCTAGGAGTCCTCTCGCAGATTCGTGTACCTCGACCATAAACCGGACCTCGACTACCTTCAGCTGGCATCGTCCTTGTAGATGCGAGAGTAGTTGTTCGAGTTGGAGGCCCCGCTACTTCCAGACTCACTACTCTTCACAGACGGGTTCAGACCAAAGGAGTGACACGAGGATCCCTTATAGAAGTACTTCCCATTTGAGTGGTGACCCCTCCTACAGACCCTTAAGGAGTCACACAACCCCCAGATATGACCCTCCTTCGTGACCTAGAAACCCCTCGGGTCTTCCGAGTAGTGTTTTCTAGACCACGTCTTCTTCATGAACTTCATGGCTGTCCACGGGTCACCGCTAGGAGACGTGATGCTCAAGGACACCCCGGGTTCTCGAACACAACACTAGTTATTCTACTTCCACAACCTCCACGACCCGTTCTAGGTACTATGCCAGGACTGAAAGAAGGGTCTGGAGATCCTACTCCGAGACTCTCTAGTCCGCCTCTCTCGTCCCGACTCTCCGTCCCGGTCCCGAGGGTGTTACCGACTTCGGTCACGCGGAAGGTCCCGGTTCAGGATGTCGAGGAGGGTGTAGATCCCTCCCTCCGGGACTGTGAAAGATGGGAAAACACAACCTTGTCTTCACAGTTCGAGGATTTATCATCTCTCATCGTCAAACCTCCCTTGTTTTCAACAACAAGAAATGCCAAAATACATCATTTCCACAAATCCATCTTGAGTAAAATTGTTTTATATATAGAAACAGGAAATAGGTATCCTTTTTATAGATCACTTTCAACTAAATTTAATCTAATTCCTCGACTCCTTCCTCAAATCATAAAAGTTTACAATTAATGAAAAGTATTCCAAATAACACGAAGTCTTATGTTTACATAATTAGTATATTTAGTGTAACAAACGACAAAATTTCAAAACTTTCGGTGTCCAACCCATATACATTTTGTGTGACTTAGTATTGAAGGTAATTTACTTTCTGGTCACAAAGAAATAGTCATACTGAGACGAAAGATACATCATGTACGTAAAGTCGTAAGTACGTCCTATCCTAAATCGTCTGAGGTAAATATCTACCTTTTGAACGTTAAAAGAGTTCAAGTGTTCCGACTATTTCACTGGAAGTATTCTGTTCAAGGGACTACACGTCATCAGGTCTCAGGAAGGGAAAGAAACGTTCCCGTTCTTGACTTCTTTAGAGAAAAGTGGTCACTGTATAAACCATAACACTGATCCTAACGACGGTTCCACTTGAGGTCACCAGAACGGGTTTGACAGTCGACCTCTGGGGACTGAAAACGAGAGAGAGAGGGTACTTGTGAACGAACGACAGTGAGAGACGAAAAAAGACAAGGTACTGGGTGTCCCGTTCTAGACCCAGTCGAGTGACACAGTACCGAGGGGAGTTAATTCTCGACGTTCCTCGTGCGGGTCCGACACGCAGGGGTTTCTTGTGAACCCACCGTCAACTGTGACAGGAACCCGGACAATCTGTGTTTTAAAGGTTACCACTTCCGCGGTAACCTCAATATTCAACCGAATTTTGAGCTGTATATCTTTTGATTCTAGTACCGTAGGACAGGGTAGTGAAACCGTTTATCTACCCCTTTATCACCTTTGTCACAGTCTGAAATAAAACCCCCCGAGTTTTTAGTGACGTCTACCACTCACGTCGGTACTTTAATTTTCTACGAATGAGGAACCTTCTTTTCTATACTGGTTGGATCTGTCGTATAATTTTTCGTCTCTGCAATGAAACGGTTGTTTCCAGGTAGATCAGTTCCGATACGGAAAAGGTGATCAGTACACACCTACACTCTCAACCTGACATTTCTTTCGACTCGTGACTTCTTAACTACGAAAACTTGACACCACAACCTCTTCTGAGAACTCTCAGGGAACCTGACGTTCCTCCAGGATGGTCAGGTAGGATTTCCTTTAGTCAGGAATTATAAGTAACCTTCCTGACTACAACTTCGACTTTGAGGTTATGAAACCGATATGGATTACGTTTCTTGACTGAGAAAACTTTTCTGGGACTCCGACCGTTTCTAACTCGTGTACTCCTCTTCCCCTACTGTCTCCTACTCTACCAACCTACCGTAGATCCTTCGAGTCTTATATGGTTCGTCCTATTTGTCCTTTTTTTTTTTAGATTTGAAACTGTATGGTGTGAGTTTGAAGGCTTTTGGTTTTCCTTTGTATTAAGAACTCCTTGTGACCTTTTTCTTCTTCTTCTTCTTCTTCTTCTTGAACGATATCTTCTTGTTCTCATTGTTAATGAATTTTAAAGAGAAGCACTTGGTACGATAGTTCTTTTCTGGTCTTAACTTCAAAGTTAAGTAACTTTCTTTTTTGTTTTGTTTTGTTTTGTGATCATGGTTGGATCTCAAATCATCGTTCACCCCTTTTATGAAGTTTTTATTACTTTTTGTTTCTGAAATATATTGTTTGTTTTTGACTACCTTTAGATCGTCTTGATGAGACGTTCTTTACCATTTTCTTTAAAAAGACCCTTTTCCTTTTAATATATCCAGGTTTGAGACCAGATACATTTCTTTCCTTGTCTCAATGTCTTTCTTATTTACTTCAATTTTATTTGGAAACATAATGGAAGTTAACTAGTTTTTCTATTCATAAATAACTTTTATTATCTTTTGGTTGTTACGTAGATCACTAATATGGAATACCTATTTTCTTTTGACCGTCTTTACCAACGTTCCGGTCCTCTCCTCCTTGACCCTTTGTTCTATGAACGTGGTTGGTACTTTGTCCTGCCACAATAAATTTTGTCTTAAACTTACTCAACGTTTACATAGTACGTTTGAGATGTTTTTCGTCATTTTTTTTTAAATTTGTATCTTGACTAGAGGGTTCTCCTCTCTTTTACTTTATTACAATTTAGAAGTAAATTTTCATCTGTTCCATCTTTTTGTCGTCTTATAATTGTGTCGTTATTGTTGTTGTTTCTTATTTAAGTTACTTATTTTTTTTCCTCTAAGTTGGTTAGGTAAAACTTCCTCTAGTCGGGACACTAAAGAAACCTTCCTTACTACGATTTCGACTTTGAGGTCATGAAACCGGTGGAGTACGCTTCTCAACTGAGTGATCTTTTCTGAAACTACGACCCTCCCTAACCCCCGTCCTCCTCTTCCCCTGCTGTCTCCTACTCTGCCCACCTACCGTAGTGACTGAGCTACCTACACAGACTTACTTGAGGCCCTCAACCACTACCTATCCCTCCGGACCGCACGACGCTAAGTACCCCAACGTTTCTCAGCCTATGCTGACTCGTTGACTGACTTGACTTTGTTTGATACGTATTAGTGAAAATTACACTTACCATATTTATATGTTTATATTTCATCTCTAAATACTTTTCTTTAACTTTGTTGTTTCATATGGATCGGGAACGACAGGTAGAAATAAAACCCGAAGGGACCTCCGAGTCTAGTGTGTCTTAGGTGTGCGTAACGTTCTCTGGTTCCAACCTATGGACCCAACCCTTCTAAGGGACCTCATCTCGTACCGTCGGGTGAGGTCATGAGAACGGACATCTTAGGGGTACCTGACTCCTCAGACCGTCCGATACCAGGTACCCGAACGTTTCTCACCCTGTACTGACTCACTGATTCTTGAACCCTAGATATTCTTTGGGTGAGATTTCAGTTTCTGTACTTATCTATTTTTCATTTCCCTGTCTCTTTTGAATATGATACGATTATACTCACCATTTTTTTTTTACATGAGGGACTTTGAGAAAGACCATTTCGTCATAAGTCTTGTTCTTTTAGTCCTTATTTTTACCCGTCATGATTGTTGGTAATTGCTCTAGATTTACTGTAAATATCTTATAACTTACTGTCGTGCCTTTGTGTAATAAAAGTGCAAGTATGCCTTGTATGTAGTTCTGTCTAACGTCAGATTCGGTATTTTACATGTAGTAGTTTAAATTTTGTTATGTTAATTATGTCTCTTACGAGAGTCTTGCATTACTTTTATTTGATCTTTAACTATTGTTTTTCTGTCGTTCTTTCAATTTCTAATGAACGTCTGATTTGTTATTTGTAGATTTATTGTGTACCCGGTTTCTCTTTGAGATTACTCTTTAAAATTTTATAAAATGTTTTACTTTTGTTTTAATGTTGAATAGTCTTCACCAAACTATGTCGTTTTAGTCATTTCTCTATATATGTCGTAACTCACGGATATTGTTTCTTTTGGATGTTAATTATTGAATTCGAAGATATAATCATTTGGACATTTCTTTTCTTTTTCGTCTCCTTCTTATTTAGTTTCAACTTTGGTTACTGTGACTTTTTTCCTTCCATTACGTCTTTTTCTTGTTTTGGGTCCCTTCAAAGAAATTTCTATGTTTTATTTTTCTTCTATTTTAAGAGGGGTCCGATTTATTCTTTTTCCTCTCTTTTGTGTTTAATTTAATGATTATCGTCTTTACTTCCTTCCTGGTAATGATGACTGAGGTACCTGTAATTTTCCTATTAGTCACTTATAATATTTGTTGAGACACGGACGTTTTTACTTTCCAAGTCAACTCTTTGACGAACTTCCCTATTGAATCGTGGTGAAAGTGTTTCTTTTTATCTATGAGACTTATCCAGCATAGATAATTTCTTTAAATTAGATATTGATTATTCGAAGGTTATTTCTGTCATTGTCTGGGTCTCCAAAGGTGACTACTTAAGATAGTTTTTAAATTCCTTCTTTACTATTGTTAAGAGATGTTAGAGAGGGTCTTTTATCTTCGTTTTCCTTGTGGAGGATTAAGGAAAGACACTCCACTCATAATATGAGCTTGTAGTTTTAGTCTCCTTCTTTAATTTTCTTTTTTTAACGTGTGTTTATGGAGAGTACTTGTATCTTCGTTTCAGGGGTTGTTTTATTTTCTTTGGAGTGTTAGGTATCTTCCTTAATGTATGATATAGATTCATCCTACGTAAAATCTACGCGTTGTAAACTTTTAGTCATTAGTATTTAGTATTATTGTTATCAGATTCCTTCTATTAGTGTTCTAGTCTAGTTGTCTACTTTCCTTTTGTAGTAGACTATTTTAGGTTATGGGTGAGTAGTAATTTTAAGAGTCGTTTGATCTATGTCTGTCCGTAAAGGAGTCGAAGTATATGTTGTAGACTTTTCTTTACGTCCATTTTGTAGTATGAAGTGTCACTCTTCTGTCTACGACAGTATGATTCCACTCCTTGTTCCGCTCCTATAGGGAAGAGTGGTACGGATAAGTTGTGACATGACTTTCCGGATCGGTTACGTTACTCTATTCTCTTCCTTCGTTTTCTATGTCTATAAACCCTCTCTTTTTACCTTAATATTAGTAGTTATTCTTTTGAGGACCGTAATTATTCGGTCCTCTTATCCAATTATTCCAATTATATCCTAGTTATATATTAACAATATATTAATTATATAATTATTCCGATTATATATTATCAGTTAAGAAAAGGTTATTTCTCTACCTTGAACGTTAATTTTTGTGGTAAATGTAATCGTGGTTTTATATAATCTTTATAAAGAAATTTTTATACACATTCTAAATGTATTCTTTTTGAGTATTTGTCGTGACTTTTTTTAATTTCTTCTAGATTTGTTTATCTGTACGGTACAAGTAGCTATCCGTCTACTATATTAACAACTCTACAGTGAATAAAGGTTGAATCGGATCTATGAATTACGTTAAGACAAGTTTTAAGGTCGTTCAATCGAACAGTTACCGTCGGTTGTTAAATTTAAAAGACAGTTTTTACTTTACTAGTATTATGGGTGACTTCAGTTATAATTTACATTCAGTCTCTTAACTATAATCACCTAAAGTTTTGAATGATTTCGATGTTATGAGTTCTGACATACGATAATTGTCTTATTATCTACCTAGTTACCGTGTCCTGTCTTTTAGATCTTTGTCTGTGGGGTTTGTGAGTTGGTTGGAAATTGTTTTCACGTTTCCGTTAAGTTACCTTTTCCTGTCAGAAAATTTGAATGTCAGGACCCTATTGATCCGTAGGTATAGATTCTTTTTACTTAGGTGTATGATTGAGATTTGGTAAGTTTTGTTAATTGACTTTTCCTTAGTGTCTGGATTTACTTTTTGAGTGTTCATTTTTTTTTAACGTCCCTGTAGGGACCGTCAGGTCACAAAATCTGAGTTGTGAAGGTGACGACCCCCTTCTCCAAGCTAGCGACCTGTCCATGATCCTAAAGTGTACGGTATTCCTTATCCGTTTTTTTAGATCTTCTATTGTACCCCCGTTTTGAACTCAAACCATTACTCTAAAATCCGTGTTGTGGTTTTCGTGTCAGGTACTTTCTTTTATTATTCACCTCGGAACAATTATAATTTTTGAAGATAGGCGTTTTATATGATAATTCTCTTACTCTTTCTTTCCGGTGTTTTCCCATCAATGTTTAGATAAACGTCCCGTTCTTACCTCTGTGTCTGGATCTCTTGCCCGCACACCTGTGTAGCCCCCTCCGTCTGTCACTCTGCTTATCTCTCTCACCGTACCTGTTTACACGTGATGGTACACCTGTTGTCCGTACACCCCCTTCAAAGACCCCCTGTGTTCCTAGTCGAGACACTACTGGGACTCCCCACTCAAGCCCACCCTCCCTTCAATTACTCCCTCCCCTATATACATATGACTAGCGACGAAGTATGTTCTCTTGGACTGTGTGGTAAATTAATAGAAGATTAAATTTATTAACTAATTTTTTTAGATACTTAAATTTTTGATCTTTTTTTAGATACCTTCATGTGTATCGGTGATCTCAATGTATGTTGTTACGGTTTACCTATTTTCAGTCTTCATTACTTTTCGTTTTCTAGTGTCATTGTTAAACTAAGAGCTTAATTTTAAGAATCTTTTGTCTTGTCCTTTATAAGTTTGTATGTTCTCTGAAGTTTTTAGACCTTATTTTTTTTCTAGTGTTGTCGTTTTAGTAGGTCAACCAGACCTTCTTACTTGTTAATGAACGTGGTTCATTGTCTTTTATGTGGTATTCGTTTTCGTTGGTATCTTTTTTAAATGGGTGTTTCTTCGAAATCTTTTTACATATGTCAGAAGTACCTCCGTTGTTCTTCATAAAGGACTCTCTGAATCCTTGTTTTTCCGAGTTTGTCTTATCATACAGTACATATAAGTACTGCATGTCTATAACATTCTGACAGTTAAAAGACATTGAGCTCATGCCTCAATCATGGTGTAAGTCTCATCTTACACAAGTCTAGTGTTACTTTGTGCCAGACGACGAAAAACATGTATCTTCATTGGTGCCTTTAGAATACCTTCCTTACTTCTTTTGATAATTGTTTTCACTTTTGTATTTTAATTTATTAGGGACTACCTGTCATTCAGAGGTCACTTGAACTGGGATACACACGGGTCCACCCCCTCATGAATTCTCTGACCGTGTCTACACGTCGGACGTTCCCTTCGTCTGTTGTCCTAGTCGACCTTCTCCGAAATTTGAACTCGGGACCTAAGAAGGTGAGACGGGACCGTAGTGCTTAGAGGTGACGAAGTGACTTCCTTAGACTCCGTCGTGGAGACTCCCGAGTACGGTCCAGGTACCCCGTGGTTTCAAACCGAACCACACCGTGATGTCGGGTCTAGTACTTTAGTGGTCGTGTTTCAAACAACAGACACGTGAATTAGTGACTCAACACAGGTTGAGAAACGCTGGGGTACCTGACATCGGGTGGTCCGAGGAGACAGGTTCCCCTTTGAGGTCCGTTCTTATGATCTCACCCAACGGTACCGGAGGAGGTCCCCCAGAAGGGTTGGGGGCCTAACTTGCGTCCAGAGGGTGCGGTGTCCGTCTAAGAAATCACAGACTCGGTTGTCCCTTACGATCCCCTACTCTTGACCGTGAAACTTTACTAGTGACATTATCTGATAGTGGGTCCCTGATTTTCTCTTTTCAATCATAGTGTCCTTAACATTTTCGCTGTCTTGAAGTAGAGTCTTGAAAACTCGTTACTGGGACGTCAGCTGACTCTCGGGTGTCACTCTTGACAGTCCGATTCCTCGGGGAAGTGAATGAGAAGACCTTACCATACTCGTACCGACCCCTGTCCCCACCTGAATATGGTCTTTCCCTTCCTAAAGGTCCGGGACAGTCGTCAGTTATACTTACTTCAAAGACTCACTCTACACTCCCCAAGGTGTGGAGTCTTCTGTCAGAGGGTAGGAAGGGAGAGTCGAGTAGAATGGACATCGTCGGTAAAGGTCCTTCGGAACCCATCTTTACCACTCTACTCTGTATACACGTGAAGTATGGTCCTCTGAGCCCCCAAGTGTAAAAGCTATACTCCGGAACAGGAGCCTAGTCGTCTACCGTGCATCGGGTCGTATATGTCCCCAATTCCGTTCCGTACCTCTTGCTGTCTCATAGCGAATGAGGTCTTCTCCCTCGGGTCTCTCGGGAGCGACAACCAGAGTACCCGAGGTCCTGCCGACAATCCGAACCCGAGGGGTTAAGAAGGACGACGCCCACGACTGTGTTCACTCTCCGTACCTCACTCGGTCGACTGTCAAGTCCTGTCCCTGCGGGGTCCTGGGGAATTCTCAGTTTCGTTTCAGGTGCACGGTCAGGGTCTCGAGGGGGCCTTGGGGCGGACAGGTCCAGGGCGGGGACGACGGGAGGACCTCGGGTCTACGCGTCCTGTCCTTCACTGCAGGAGGATTCGTACGACCCTCTCGCTGCGGTAGGAACTGTCACGTCGATAGGGACTCTCGACGGTAACTGCCACCGGTCTCCCTCGTCAGTGTACAGTAGCCCACAGTTCTAGCCTGCACTGCACTCAATGCTCACGTCCCTGTGCAGAGACGTGGGGCTTAGGGAAAAGATAGACTTTTCTCCCCCGGTGTTCGGAGGCCGGTGGGATCGGGACGTGAGTCTGGTCTCCTAGGTCGGATCGAGAATCCGGGGTTCTGGCAGGTGATTGGGGATCCCCCAGAGCCCTTTCTTACGGAGTCAGTCCGAGACGACCTGGGGTCGAGGTGAGTCATCACCCTCTCGGTGCTCGGGACACCTCACTTCCTCCCTGGGAGCCCCCTTACTCACAGAGGTATGTGGTCTTGTCGTCGGTACACATTTGGGGGTGAGTGGCGCTAAACCGACGCCTAGTAGGCCCGTGGGCGGCCCGACGAGATTTCCGACTCCCCGAGGGAGTGACGATGGAGCCTGTACCTTGTAAATTTCTTCTCCCCTGAACCCAGACTCAACGACTGTCGACCAGTCATCTCTCTCCTATAGTCCCAAGCCCCTCTCAGTCCTACTCCTGGTCGGAGCCACTGTTTGCCCGTCGAGTCATGCGAGGGGACACTAGTGGCGAAGGAAGGTCGGTTTGTAACCTTTCACCCCGCCACCAGACTCTCCCCTCGAACTCGCACTAACACTTCCCCGTTGGTGCTGTGTCGTCTTCCCTTCCAGGACCCGGGAGGTACCCTCCGACTAATGTTGGAGGATAGGAACAGACCCCACTGTCCCTTCCACCATCGTAGTTAAAGTCTGTCCTCTCCCTTGGCCGACCCACGTCCTCTCCCCCACAACCCATACCTCCACAGAGCGTGGTTAAAAGTAATACTGAGACTTACAGTCGACTCTCCTGGACGGAGGGGACGGTCCAGGGTTACGGGGTGGGGAAGATTCCGGGTCCGTCCTGACAGACGACGCGGGTCCCGAGTGAGAGGGAACGATCAGTCGCCAGAGTCCTCTGTCCAACCGGTCCTCTTGTCCTCGGGACACCCAGGATCTCGTGACCGGAGCTCCTGGGGCGTCTCCGCCGAAGGTAAGTTCGGTCCCTTCTGAGAGGAGCGACTTCCAAGAGTGTCGTACAGGAACAGGGAGAAGGTCCACGGGAGGAACGGACGAAAGGACGGGCGTGAGGGTGGACGTCGGGGACTAGACGACAGTCGTACGGAGTCTCCGTGTTCTTGTTCAAGATATGGGTACCCTTTGGGGTGGTCCAGACCCCCCTGTGAGTCCTCTGGGTCCGGTCACGATGACGTCGGGGTTTTCTCCTCACGGGGAGGAGGGGGAGAAGACGGGGAGTACCAAGAGGGGACTCGAGGGGACGACGACCGCTAGTGGTCCTCGAAGTCCCTCGGTACCGGGGATCGAGAGGACTACGTCCCGGAAGGACACGTCCTAGACTACTTCCACGGGTCCCGGGTCTCCTCCTTTCACGTCCACGGAGGGTCCGTCGGGGACGGTGAGTCTCGTGAGCGTTTCTAGGAGACCGGTCCTTCCGGTCCTATGACCACCTCAAGGACGACCTCTTCATGTGGTTCTTCCTCGGGTAGTGCGTCTTACGGGACTACTTTTAGCAATCGTCCTTCATGTCCGTCGTGAAGGGACTCTAGGAGTCATGTCGGACACTCGCGTACCTCGACCAGAAACCGGACCTCTACTTCCTTCAGCTGGCATCGTCCTTGTAGATGTGGGAGTAGGCGTTCGAGTTGGAGCCTCCTTTGCTAACAGGCTCACCACTCCCCCCCCGAAGGGTTCAGACCAGAGGAGTACCACGAGAACTCCCAGTAGAAGTACTTACCATTGGTGCGGTGGCTCCTCCTCTAGACCCTTAAGGAGTCATACAACCCCTAGATACGACCCTCCTCCGTGACCTAGAAACCCCTCGGGTCTTCCGAGTAGTGGTTTCTAGACCACGTCTTCCTCATGGACTTGATGGCGGTCCACGGGTTATCACTAGGAGGCGCGATACTCAAGGACACCCCGGGCTCTCGAACACGACTCTGGTCATTCTACTTCCATGACCTCCAAGATCGGTTCAAGGTGCCATCCCAGGGATCAAGGAAGGGTCTGGAGATACTGCTCCGAGACTCTCTAGTCCACCTCTCTCGTCCCGACTCTCCACGCCGGTCCCGAGGTGGGTACCGACTCCGCTCACGGGGAAGGTCCCGGTTCAGGGCGTCGAGGAGGGTATAGATCCCTCCCCCGTCCCGTGAAACAAGGGAAACACAACCTTCTCTCGTCAGTCCGAGGATTTATCACATCTCATCATCCCCACCTCCCTTCTTTTGGGTATAGAAGAATGTCAAAATTTACCATTCCATCAAATCCAGATCAAATTGTTTTATATATACAAAAGAAAATAGGTATACTCTCTATATATCACTTACTATTAAATTTCATCTTTCCACTTCTCCACTTCCTCCAAAATCATAAAAGTTTACAAGAATGACACCTATTCAAAATAACACGAAGTCTTAAGTTTACATACTTAAAATATTTAGTATCAAAGATCGACAAAAGTACAAAATTTTCAAACCCATAAACATTTTGTGTGACTTTCATGACTTATATAACAAGTGTTACGTTTGTTCTATTGTACTGTAATCTTCTCTTACAAAGAACTTTTCGTAAGTTCGAAGATTTCTCGTGCACCATCATCACCCATATAGTGTAAATAAAGTTAGTATAAAGAGACGAAGTGTGTTCATTGAAGATGTATAATATACAAAGAAAAAAAAGTTTATAAAAATGAAGATTCTCCAACAAAAAGAAGTCTCATAATTAAACCATTACTATGACGACAATATAAGTGACGACAAAATTCACAAAATTTCCATGTCAAAACCATCTGTATTTTCTAAGTCCTCGGTAGATATAAGAAAGACTAGACGTTCATCCATTGTATCGTGACGTTCTCACTAAAAGTACGTTTACACTTCCTACTGGTGTCTTTGATAACTCTTTCCTTTTCTTTTACTTCTTTTCTTATCTCATTTTTCAGAAATTGAACACCACATGGAATAAAATTTGAAGGAAAATCATTTTTATTTTTTTATGAGACTGAATAAATCGAGTAAATTCTCATAAACAAAGAAAACACGATTAAGTGACGTATAAGAGACGAGAGAGGACCTAATTTTTATTTGAGTCTACCCTTCCACCATAAACTCCCCAAGTATCATTAGTATTGAGGGTGAATAATGTTTGGTTATGAAGAAGTAGTCATACGGTGACGAAATATACATCATGTACGTAAGGTCGTAAGTACATCCTAGCCTAAATCGTCTGAGGGAAAGACCTACCTATTGAACGGTTAAAGAGTTCAAGTGTTTGACTACTTCACTGGAAGGACCCTGATCAGGGGACTAGACCTAATCACGTCTCAGGTGTTACACGGTGAAGGGTCGGATTCGGTTTTTAGTACAGAAAAGTAAGTTAAAAGGAGATTTGTGAGGTTTTTTTACACAGAGCAACCTATGTACCCCGGGACAGGGTTTCTTGACAAAACCTTATTTCAAACTTTTTACGACTATTTACTTACCATACTTTCTTCTGTTTTGATGAGTCCCTGTTCCACCAGTACTTGTGTACGTTACAGTCTATGGGACTTTTCTAGTTATACGGGAGTAAATAGGAAGGACTAAGGGTCCCTGTATTTTTGGAATCGAATTCACGACACAGGAGTCCAGTTACCTACCTTCTCAGGGTCGGAGACTATCAATTTAAGGAGTCCCTTAAATTCCGACATCGTACTCTCCTGTCCAGAGTAATCCTCTACCCTTCAGTCACACTCCTGGACCTCTCTCCTGTCATTATCACTTTCCTACCTCCTTTATGTCCAGAAGGATCCTCGGACTGACTCCTGTCCACGTCGGTCGGTAGTCTTCCGGAGTTAAAGGTTAGGGTCGAAAGACAGGACTCTCTGGTGTCCATCTACACCATTCAACCCGTTGGAGACAAAAGAAGATAACCCAGAGACTCTCAACACCCGGAATGAGACTCGTGTATGGGAGTCCTTTTCTCTGTCCTCGAGGTTCTGGAGGGTCGTCAAGGGTCTCCTGTGGACCAGTAAAGTGGTCTCCTCGAAGTCCGTTGGGAACTACACCGTCCTTCCTGTCAAGAAAGTATGTACGTAGTCGATGAGACACGTCTGACTAAAGGGACCCAAAAATTGAAGTTCAGGAGGTACTATTACCCTTAACTTCCTTGTGGGGTTTGGTTCACCGCACGGGGAGAGGAGTTCAGGAACGATCCTTTCAAATGGAAACTACAAAGACGTGTACGTACTGACGTGGAAGGTGAACAACCCTTCTTTTAACGAGTGATTTAAGGTCTGTTATCAGGTTCGACCTGTGGAAGTAAATCTTCCGAGGGTGGTTCTCTTTGCTGTCGAGAACCGACCCCCTCGGACGGAGGTATACTGTCCCTATCTTATCGTGTCCTATGTCTATCGACAGGGTCCACTGAGACACCTTTTCTTAGGTGGACGTTACGTCCTCTACTTCCAAACTAGGGACAAGACCTTGTAGAGGACCTCCTTTTTCACCGATGAGTAAGGTTATAAGGACGGACCTCTTAGGTTACCTGTCTCTCCGACCTCACGACGTCAAGTACCCCAACGTTTCTCAGTCTTTATTCACTCCCTGACTCGTCTCTGTCTGTCTGTCTGTCCATCTAGATCTTCAGATCCTCCACTTATCTCTATCTCTTTGGATCCTTGGTGACCATCTGGAAACATTCAATTGTAACAAGTTCTTTCCATAGTCTTACATCACCTCCTTCCGTCCAAACAAATTTATATTTCGGTATTTATTAGGTACTCTACAAGGGGTCCGGAAATCCATTTTCTCCTTACAGTGCCGGGAAGACAGGTAAACTTCTTCAAGATCTTATTAGATTCAAACTGGAGTATTCCAGTCTGTGAGAGGACGAGGTTTACTTAACCCTCCCTCACTACATTCGGACTGGGGTAGTCTCTTCCGTCAGAAACGATCAGGAGGTGAAAGGTAACTGATATCTTATATAAGGTGAATTAGGAGGTCCGTCTCGAGTCAGTGGACGGACGAACGTAGAGAATGTACGTAGGATATATATATTTAGATAAAGAACGGATTGTAAAACGGAGACCGACTTAAGGAAGACGCGATTCTGTGTTTGTTGGACTCGGTGTCATGCAGGTCCATGGTCCATTCACAAAGATTAATTTTCTGGTACCAAGTTCAGGGTTTGACCTTAAACCCCACCCCAACGTCAGGACCGGTACACCTAAACTCAGTTTTGGACTACACTATCCAAAGTCCATCTCCTCCAGAGGTACGATGGGTTAGTTTTTAAAATTGGATACCGGACAATTTGACCGAGTATCCCGATCTTACTTTCAGTGAAAGAAGACGTAAAGAGACGTGGATCTGAGGGTTATAGAAACGAAAACCCACCTGTTTATGTCTGTGACATACGGTACTTTCGGAGGTAAAACACAAATATTTTAAATTCGACTCACACAGATGTCCTATCCCTCTCTTACCTGTTTCTTTCTTTTTCTTTAACTCGATTTTTAAAAGACCGATGGAAGGCTTTATACCGACAGGACCACGGAGTCTACCATTTCTTAGATGGACTTTACCGTCCTCTGGGCCCAAGTCAGGGACCTAACCCTTCAAGGGGACCTCTTCCCTTACCGTTGGGAGAGGTCATAAGGACGGGTCTCTTAGGGTACCTGTCCCCTAGGACCTCCCGATGTAAGGTACCCCGGTGTTACTGAGTCTGTACTGAATCTCTGACTTGTTATTGTCGTTAGAGGATTGTGAAGATGAAATGGTGAGGAACGACGTCGATCACCTCGGGTAAACAGGATCTCGGACACGAGGTCTCATTCTCTTCGGTGGTGTTACTCTTCGGTCACGTAGGGTTACTTCCCATCGGGGACGAGGAGCTTTGATCTCTTGTGTGTACGTCGTTACTTCTCGGTCGTGTTGGTTTTAATTTATGTATTTATTAAAGAAATTTTTTGATGAGTCCTTTCGGTGTTACCGGGGACCCCGCTCTTGACTTGGTGTAAGACGGGTCGTTCGAGTGTCCACTCTCTACGGTGTCGGTACTTTTCGGTATTCCCTGAAGTCACTGTGGACTTCGGGGAATACTCGTAAGAAGTAAAGGAAAAGTATACCTATTGACTGACACGTAGCGACTTCTGAAGGGGAATCCTAAGGTCGCTCCAGGGAATACAGGTTCAGAAGACACGGAATTCCTTTTGGAGACTTGAAACTTTCTGAACGGTCCATCTGAGCAGACCGAACTGTTACGAATTAAACGGATCTTTTCGGGAAGCGGAAGAGGGCTACTATGATTGGTAGTCGGTCGGGGACTCGGGACAAGTGTCCTTGAGAAAGACCCGTTTTCTTCCTCGGAGAACCTGGTCTCTGGAGAAGAAGTGATATGAGTCGTAACTTGTGGTGACGAGGGCCGGGGTAGTTGTTACGAACCGAGAGATTGGAGCCCGAGCTTTTGAGGAATTCGAGATTCCGGATTCACGGACTTTCTTGAATCTGTTTTCAGGACAAGGGACTTCTCTTGATACTGGTCTCTATCGACGTTTGTAATACCCGTTCTACACCACCACTTTAGAACCGTCCCGGATCTCTACTCTCAGGTGAGACACCGGGCCTCAGAGACGGACCGTGTCTTTTGTAAGGAAATGGTTGTAAGGGTAAAGGTAGAGGGACACTTGACCGAAGGATAGGAAAGTACAGGGTTTGTTGATGGTAATTTTAAAAGAAGACAGAAACCGAGACCCGAAACCGGTACAACTACTCAATAAGTCAAAAGGACACAGAGAGAGTACAGATATACAATAATGTGAAAATAAAATAGCATAATTAGACAGAGTGTAGTTAAATTAAGAAGTTGGTGGGTGTTTTTTGGGCTTCCCGTCTCCCCTTAAAGTAGGAGGAGGTATAATCGATGTAGAGTGTATAAAAAAGACACAAGTTTTAGGAAGAATTACTCCACAAGTTATTGTTTGATTTTCGATACTTACAGTAATTAGTAAAATCAGTATAACTATATTAATATAAAAAGAAATACCAAAAGATTAAAAATAAATAAATAATTGACTCGTAATGGGGTGGGTTATCTCGTTCTCGGTCCAAAGTAGTCTCGGTCAGAGAGGGTAGTCGTTCGAAGGTGTTCGGAGAATTTGAGTAAGAAGTCTCCCGTCTCTCTTCTTGGTGTTACGGGATAAGAGATCTTGCTTTTGGTGTTAGTGTGATTTGATTGGATTTACTAGTGCACCTAGTGTGGAAACACATTGAGTTTTCGATACCTATTCCGAGACGTCCCGATGGGTTCCACCTACCCAGTGCCACCTCTTAAGATTGGTTTACGCCAGGTGACCTCTCCTCTTATCGTTTGGTGAAGTCATAGGAACGACACTCTTGGGGTACTTGTAGTCCTTTTTCGTTTTTCTTTACTATGGTCCTCTAGTATGGTCCCCCTCTATGGACTCGGGGGGTCCAGTAATCCACAGATTATACAATAACCCCTTCTCGGGTCTTTATCGAGGTCTTTCTTACTCCTCTGACCCGATTTCAGTTTTACTACGAATCAACACCTACACAGACCACCATTTTCATTTCAGACTACGACATTTCTTGTCATCATGTATCCTTAGAACTTCCATGTACTTAGTTACCTTTAACCAGTTCGTCCTCTACCGTTCTCACTGGCAGTTGTAAAATCTTCAGTCTGTTGATTGTACCTGTCCTTACCCACTTAAATTAACTCTAATGGTAACATAGACACCCGTTTTTAGGTACTCTTCTTTACCTCGTCAGAGTATCAGTTTTTTTCTCACGTTTGACGTCCATGACCCACGTCACAGGTGTTCCTGTCTTACTAGAACCAAGTAAAGGTCCATTTCGTAAGTCGTAGTGTCATTAGGTTCAGATACGAGGTTTGTGACTACGGTTTCTTCGATCTCAGGTCACCACGATACTTCTACATGTAGTGTCGGATCTTGATTGTAGGGGGTTTTTACAGGAAAAGTATTATCCCCTGACCTTACCTTTTCATCCTTCATTTCCTTATTGAACGTCGACTTCTACCTCTTCGAGATGTGTCAGACGTATTTGTTCTGGGCCTCGAGTGAGACCGAGTCTAGCATTCGAGGAATTACCTTTTATGTCTGAATTCGACTTCTTTCTTCTCTTTTAGTGATCCGGTAAGTCTATACTGGATTTAGTTTAAGGAATACTAATATGACACCTCCACTCCTTATCAAAGTGCCTTATACTCGACCATCCTTCTGACGGGCTTTTTGATTTCTACCTCCGAGTCTTGTTCCATATCCTCCACCATTGGTTTTGGTAGGTGTTCTTTTTCGTTACTTTTTCCGATTTACCAACAGACTCCTCCGGAATGTTTATGGACTCTTTCTTCTCTTCGTTTCCCGTTTCCTTTCTATATGGTTAGACTTACGTCTAAAGGTTTCTTGTAGTTCCTCATTATTCTTTCGTAAAAGTTCACTTGTTACGTTTCTTTATCTCCCTTTTTTTATCTTACCCTTTCTGATCTCAAGAGAAGTTCTTTTGATCTCTGTGGTTCCCTTGTAGAGTACGTTTCTACCCGTGTTATTTCCTGTCTTTGATATCCCTGTCTTGTCTTCGTTTTCTAAAATTCTTCTCCACCGTTCCTCTATGGCTTCTTGACAAGTGGTTTCAGAAATACTGGGTCTATTGTCGCTACAACACTAGTGAGTGTATCTCGGTCTGTAGATCCTCACACTTCAGTTCCCCCGGAATCCTTCGTAGGGATTCTTGTTTCGATCACCTCCACTACTTTAAAGTCGACTCGATAAAGTTTGGGATTTATTACTACTACAATTGCATGACGTGAGTTATCCGGTCGTTTAAACCTGGTGAGTCGTCTCCTGTGTCCTGACCTTTTCCATTCGAAAGTAAGGTTAGGGTTTCTACACGTTACGGTTGCTTACAAGTTTGATAGTATATTAACGCGAGTAAAGTGTACCTTCGATCCCTTACGAGTTTTAGGGAGTTCGATGCGAAGTTGTCATAGACTTTTCTCCTGAAGTTATACATGTTTGACCTAAGTCTTTTCCGTCTCCTTAGTCTATAGTTTAACCATTAGAGGTGACCTAGTATCTGTTTCCTTCTCATAAGGTCTTTTGAAGATGAACAAACTGATACGTTTTCGGAAACGGACATAGTGTTCTTTGACGTTTTCAGAATTTACTACCCTTATGATCTGATGGAATGGACGGAAGACTCTTTGGCCATATGTCCAGTTCTTCGTTGTCAATCTTCACCTGTTCCTTGTTATCTGTCCAAGTTTTAATCCCGTGTTTATGTATTTCCGACGTATAACAGTGGGACTAATAAATTCCATTTACGTGTTATGTAGTACTTTTAAGGGTCTACCTACTTGGGTTCGACCTTAGTTTAACGGTCCTCTT